>VZTV01037971.1:4828-16252 GCA_013400875.1 Anhinga rufa
TTCTGAGATTACCCAATTTCTCTTAATCTGCTGCTTATCCCAGATTTCCTGCAAGAGGAACTCTCAGGTGTGTCTGTTGTGCTGTTATTTCCCACCATGACTGATTTATGAGCACAGGCATTTTTTTCATAATGCAAAGTTCATCACGCTCTCTACACTCTGCAAATGATCGACCTTATCACTGATCAGTCATGCACTAGTAAAGGAGGGGTTTAAGGGGAGATGGACGTGCAGATTTGCCCTGGGTGGTGTAAGAGGGCAATGAGTAGCCAAGGTCTTAGTTTAGTCAAATTTCTGCTGTATCCTTTTTCCTGCTCCTTTTCATTCGTTATTTCACTGCTTCCTTGTGCTGTGAAATCAGAAGCATCTGAAGCCTCCTCTGCTGTTCATATGTACTGAATCTTGCAACGGGAATGCAGGGAAAATCCATGAGCTGTTACTTCTGAGGCATGAAAAGGAAAGCAAATTACCATTGAATCACCTGGAGTTGTACCAGAATGAATATTACCGAGTCCATGAAAAAAATCCAGGCAGGTTTTCAGGTGGATTCGAGAGGTATTTGCAAAGTCAGTGGACTTGATGTTTCCTAAGAAGGATTGCTAAATAGAATTATACGTAATTTAATGGATGCGGCCATGTAGAAGATATCCCCAGTGGAAGCATTGAGAATCATTTTCTCTCTTACAAGACTAATTTAATTCATCTTTTTCTTAGTCAATTAACACAAAACTCCACTATTAATATTAACCAATACAAGCCTGGAAGGTCCTCTACTTAGTTAAGAGTTGATCAGGAGAAAATGGTACTGTTAATAATCTTTCAAAGGGCACCAGATGCTCACAGACTCAGCAACTGAGAGCATATACTTGTGTTTTGGTTTTTAAATTATTGCATGCAATTTCAGAACAATTTGTGGTATAATTAGAACTAGTTAATTAAAATGTGACTTGCTTTCAACGTCAAACTGCCTCTGTGCTTTGGATTTGGAGACTAGGTGCTGTCTGGGTGGGCTTGCGCCCAGTAGCTGGCTTGCAGGGGTAGTTGGCATCCTCAGGTGCCAGGATGAAATCACGGGCTCCAGAAAGTCCCCATTTAAACCTGCAGTGTTGTGAAAAGAGCCAGCCACAGTTTTTGATGGCTTCTAATTACTCCATTTAATTTCTGAGGAAAACGTGCTCAGGTACGTGCTCAGTCTTCCCCCTCTTCACACAGCAGGTACATACACACATAAAAGCTCTCTTTGCCTTATTGGTGACAGCAGCACTGTTTTTCCTTCTGGCAATAACCCTGACGGGCAAAGGTTCAGACCTTCACTGGTAATTCGAGAAGGATCTGCTATAATGTTCCTTTTTATGTGATTTTAATGTGAGTGAGGTTTTCTTTTCCGTACTTGTTTACTTAACGCAATAACACGTGTCTGTTCTTGGCTCCATGTGAATGTTGTCAGTCTAGTCTGGCTAAAGACCCAATTCAAGCCCTCGTGGCTAATTTGGGCTGCATGGTAAAGACATACCAGAGTCATAGAGCCAGTCGGGCTAGATCTTTGATTCGCAGCCTGTTTCCCCTCAAAATATGGTTAAATGGGGTAACTAGGGTCAAGGATAAAGGAAACTCTGGGACTCTAGCAACTTAATGTAATGTCTCTAATTGAAAAGCTTGTCAGGTGTCTCATTAGGCATGCAAGCATTGAGATTAGCGGCAATGTAATTATATTAATCCACATCTTAATACAAGCTGCAAAATGCAGGAACTTTTTGGTATTTATAAAAGATTTTATTTCACTCTGGGAAGCCTTTTTTTATATTCTTACTGAAAACCGACGTGCCTAGTCCAAAGCTAGCTCTGGCTTGACTGAGCTGTAGTGCTACACTTTCAGCATTGATAACAGGCTATAACAATATTCCAGCCTCAGTGTTTCCTTAAATTTGGGTCTTCACCTCTCACCACCTCCCCTTCTCATAGCAAATAAAATCTGTAACTTTAGTAACCAGTTGCTCACAAGAGAGAATGAATATTGAGGGTATTTTTCCACTCATCATTTGCTTAGCAATTAGAAGAGATGAATAAAGTCAGCAAAGTCACATCTTGTCTCCATACATCTCCCTTGGCTCTGTAAACTGCTTGAATCAATCGTCTGTTAGCAAATTGTTGGGACGTTACCAGAGTAGCAGGTGTAGCTGGGACGTAGCTGGAAGAATCATCAGCAGGTGCATCCCATCTTCTCATTCCTAAATGTTCAACTTTGTAATGTGCTGGGATGCTCCAGCTCCAGCACAGGTGTGCGCTCCCTGCGCGCCCAGGGAATACACTGCAAAGTGGCTGGAATATTTCTGAATGCGGGTTCCAGCACAGCTAACCCTTGCTAACCCATATGGACTATATCTAACTTACAGGGACCCATATGGTCACGCGCCCGAAAGAGAAATGCAGTCAGTGCCATTGTGTCTTGGGTAGTTTCCTGGTTGTAATCGTGCACCTGAGCTCACTGTGCAAGGTATAGGGAAAATTGAGTACTTGAGAAACCCCGCAGGCAGGAGGAGTGCCAACTTTTGTGGCTGTGGGGAAGATCTCAGGATGTTTGGATGTTGTTCTGATTTTGTGGTTGTGTGCATATCCAAAGCCATCAATGGGACATCTGGAGAACCTTCCTGGTAGAGGCTAAACTGCTGTGAGAATTTAGACAAGACTGGGGAAGAGTTTAGAGAATTTAATTCGGGACTTAGTATCTCACATGGCAAGGACTCACTTCAACTGACGAGAGATATCAGCGGTGTGAATATCTACAGCTGAGCTGGCCACCATGGGGTCCCGGGGTCCCTTTACAGGCAGTGGAAAGAAACGGACAGGTAGAGGAAGAGGCTGACCTCATCACTTGCAGATACAGGCGTTTGAACAAGATGAGGAGTGGCCTCAGTTCCACTGTCTGCGTTTCCTCTGACTTGTACCTACGCAGAGAGGTACTGCAGTGGTTGGATCAGATATAGCTATTTAAATTCCTGTGAATTCTGCACAGCTCCAGGAAAGAGTTCACCACATGGATGTTCATCAAATGAAGTTTTAGGCCTTTAACTGAGGGACACCTTCAGAGATCAGGTCAGCTGCCAATCACCTGATCCGAGTCCCCCTCTGGAAGTATCTGTCTATATCCGTGGACTACGAAGGGAATACCAGGCAAGTGTGCTCCAAACTTAATCTCAAATAGATTACATGGAATAAATCCAGACACCTGTATTGTTGGGTCCCTATCTAGCCAGGAATGTTTTCTTCTTCATTTTGTCCACCTCGTTGCTTGAATTCATGGTCTACGCTTATCAAGAACACCTATTAGGTGCCCTAGGGTTGACAGTGACATCCCCTAGACTGCAAAGGGAGAGGGAGATTTATCTTATCAAACTTCAGCTGTTAGTCATCTAATCTAACCTCCTCATTTGAGCTTCACTACCTGGCAGTAGTGCGATGCTGGTGCCCCCCCGGTTCTGAGATAGGTGTCCGATTTTGGGCAGTATTGGTCACCCTCTGGAAGCGTCCCTCTGCCTGCAGCGACAACAGAGAGCCAGGATTGCTAGAGGAGGTTAGATGTTTAACTTTCAAGCAAGCAATCTGAGTACAGTGAAGTCACCCTCTGCCTCTTAGACTGCAGATGATCTCTTTGTTGTACATTGGTATCTTGCCTGGCACAGCAGGATTTTAGTACATGAGTAGAACTCCTGTATCTTAATATAATACAAATTATAACAACAACGTAATAATTATGCTAAACTCCGAAATGGAATGTAACACAGCAGGCGTGTGGATCCTGGCTGTAGCCCTAGTGCTCATTAGTCATGCAATTAAACCTTTTTTCCCCTCTCCTCCTTCTTTGAGATTGCACAAGGTTAATTCTAAAATAGCCAACAAGATGATCGAAAATGAGTATACAAGTTAGTCCCCAAGTAAATCGCCCAGCTGTTTCCGTCAGCCCATGCTGTAAATGAGCCTGCTTGTTCTCAGAGAAAATGCCACCAATACAACTTTAACTTGTTAAGTTGCAAATGTCAGTGCTGTAACAACTGGATTTAACGTGGGGAGATGTTGAACAGCAGGTTACTGCAAGTTCAGCTCAAAAAGAAACCCTTCACTGCTATTAACAATTTTACTGTTCCATGAAAAAAGAAGAACAGGGATCAAATAGTCATTATCTGAATTGGCCAGCAAATGCAAGACTAGAGACCAGGCAGTTTTTAGTAGGTCAGCTATCTATTTAAAGTAATTTGAATTATCTAAGGATAATTGAAATCCAGTGTTCATCCATTACTTTCACTTTCGGGTCTTAAATGATTATATCCATAGCTCTGCCTCACATTTATTTGGTGACCTATGAGACCTTCAGCTTTCCCATCTGTAATAGGTCACAGTATTATTTTCCATCAAATTATAAGACATGTAGTCACAGGTTCTTCAAATGCAATTGGCTTGGCTGTTTGACAGCTGGAAGGAAAGCTGTTGCCTCAATCTTATCTGGGGCTATTTGTATTCAGCTCTGCAACTTAACACTCCTTCTTTTATTGGTGTTGCTCTGCTTACCAAGAAAAAAAAAAAAAGCAGTCATCTTTTGCATGGGAGTATGGGGTTTTTGTCTTTTTCAACGTGAGACACCAACACCAGCCGCTTTCTGAAAAAAATGTGCGGTGTTGCAATGCATGTGTTTAATTCATTTGAAAACAAGGTAAGCAAGATCTTTCCCTGTCCACAAGTTTCACCAGAAGATATTTTTTTCTAATGAGAGGTCTGAAAGCAGTTAGCATTTGATTTAGCCCACAGCAGATTTATGCAATAAACTGCATTCAACTTTTATTGCCACCTCTTAGAAGTGAGCAATTAAGGAAAAGAAAGAAAAGCAGGTCATATCGCAATCAGCCGCAGCTGTACAATCCCCACATTTCCCTGCAAAGCTAGCTGTGATATAGATTATGGAGCATTTCACTTTCGGCTCGTGAACAGCAGTCACAGCCACCTGCAGCAGTGGCATGGAGCAGAAGTTTCTCTTCGCATTACTCGGTTAATCTCTTTGAGTGTGTACGTGTGTTAGGTTGCACACTCAAGGTATAGCTTTGGGACTGGTATACCTTTGGAGAGTCTTAAGTGTGTGCTGAGGTGGAAAATCTCTGATGCCACTCCAGCTAGATTTTTGGGGCTGCAACAAGGAGCTTTTAGGATATGCTTTTTTAGTAGAGGAAAACCTTACAGGCTCATAGCAGAACTAAGTAGATATTCAATTCCATTAGATGAGCACTGCTGCCAATGGGAGGAACTGTATTTTTTACCAGCTGAAAGCTCTTAGGGTGAGGTGTAAGAGTGCCCCAGCATAGGGACAGGCAGTGAAAATGTCCATTACTCCCTCACCATGCAGGGCTGTAAATGGTATTGACGGGCTGATGTATGGTAACGTTGGCATGAAGACCATTGAGTCAGTATATACCTCAGCTTCAATTTGTCTCTCTCAGCTGAAGGAGAGGGAGGCGAAACAGTTTTAAAAATGAATAGAGAGATTTATTTATCTTTTCTTCATTTTCTTCGAAGTGCTTGTGCTATCAAGGGAATCTGTCATTTGGCTCATCTCTCTCCTTGTCAGTCCCGCAACGGCACAACTGGAGAGAGGAGGAAGCAAGTGCACGTGTATTAGCTGAACTACCTGCGGGTCTGTCATACGGATCGTAGCTCTCTTCTGGGTTTTTGGTTTTGTTTTTCCTGGAAGGGAAAATAGATAAAATTTTTATTTGAATTTATGCAGATGGAGATGCTATTTGGGCAAGATTTATTATTGACTCCTATAATTCCACAGAGGTCTGGCATGGCAGCAACATACTAAGCAAAAAAAAAAAAAAATACAGTATGATTTTATTAGCTATTGAACTTTAGAAGCCTGTGGTATTCAGAAAGCTGGAGAATAGTTGATTTCTCACAAGTTTCTCTTGGGATGATCGGTAAAATGTGATAATTTTTTTCTGCAGGACCAGGGAAATTTCCTCAGCAGCCTTAGATACGAACTATTATTACTTTTTCTTTCTTTAGGGATAAAAGACATAGAGATTACCTATCTATATCTATAGTCTCTGTTAGGCCTAAACTTGAGCTTATTTTCAGCACAAAATGTATCTGGCAACCCCAGAATATAGAGGGAAGGACGCCTGTGCTCAGCCAGGAGCTATAACCGATGTCTATGTGGTGTGGACACTTGTATCTGAGCTGTGTGTCCAGATTCCCCTTAGAGTCAGAGAATAGGAATGGGATAAAACTACAGAGAGAAACCATAGGTGAGAAAGTGCTGTTCTGAGGAAAATTTGAGATCTCCTAGACCTTCCTTTCCTCTCTTCAGAAGGTCTTTCCCCCTCAGTAAATTCTTCCTGTGCTCTAAAGCTTAAAACATTTTACAGAGGAGGACATTATTTCCATGTTATTGAAGGGATAAATTGGGCCATGAAGGAGCACTAACTGTCATGATGTGATAGAACTGGGCAGTGTCAGCCTGCAGTATGGCACTTATGTCTTTCTCCTTGGGACTTGGATCTCACAGAGCACTTGGACAATGTCTTGTCTCGCAAGGATTTGTCAGATTGCACCAACATTTTGGATCTCTGGCTCCTTTCTCAAACGTTGACCCTATGGGCTCGGTCCTGCCTCTTGACTGCCATCCTTGTCGCTGTCAGGACAAAGGGAGAACATCCAGCCTTGATCAGGAAAATACCTGGCATTTGGCTGAATCAGACCACTGCAGGATCAGGAGTGAACCCAGATAGGACACACTAGGGTTAACTGTGCTGCTCACTGGAGTTAGCAAAGCCTTCTCACCCGTGCTTTCCTAACTGACTTTAATGTAATCCATGTCAAGAGGTTTGGCCAAGATTGTCTGAGCTTCATCATTTCTGAACACTTACCAGGTCCTTCAGGAGCACTTTGTGCAGGAGTAAAATTCGGGGGTCATTAAGTTTCCCATTAGATCTCAAGGAGACAGGCTATCATTGGGGCAAATGAGACGTAGCACATGATTTCTGGGGTTTTTTGGTTGTTGTTTTTTTTTTTAATGTAAGATTTATTAAGGGCTCCAAAACTCCAGACAAAAAGAGTTTCTTTTCCTACTATTGCACAAAAAATCAAAAGGTTAATCTTTGCAGGGTTTCAGGCTATTGTGTTGATTGCTCCAGCTTTTGTGAATCTTTCCATTTATGGAAAACCTGCGAAATCATACAGAACTGTTAAGTGTTGCAAAATGTCCATGTCTACTCTCTCGCATGCTTTATCCATCTTCCATAGTCTTCCTCTCCCTGTCCTTCTAAATATTTTATTTTTGCACAAACCAGATATAAAACCCAGAGTAAAACAGGTCTGAAGTTGTGTTGTAACTCCCAAGTGATTCTCTGTATGGTATTTGAATGCTTCTCCCTGCCCTCTGGCTTGCAGGCTGTGATGCTACTGATGCACCAGTATTGTAGGATCACCACGGTGATCTGCAAAATGGAGACGCAAACAACACGAACCACAAGGCTCGTGAGCTGGGTAGGCAAAGCTGAAGTCAAACTTTTCACTACACTGTGACAAACCAAAATGAAGCACATCAAAACAGACTTTCATTCCAGAATAAAGGGAAAGGCTAGTTTGATTTGGGAGATGTTTTGTTTGGTTTTTTTTGCTATTGATGTGGGGTGATAAAAAGAGAAGGAGGATATTGTGGGGTTTCATGTCACTGTAGTAATGACATTGGCATTTCACTACTAGCTTCTCCACAGAGATATTTCTTCATCATGGGCTTTGCTGAAGTATTTCTGTACTTTATCATGGAGTTCACTATGTCCAGGTCTCATCCAGTGAGTGTGACCAGCTTCTGAAAGGCAGATTACCTTGAGAACTCTAGCAATCTGTTGATTTCAGAAGGCAATTATTTTGATATGTAAATGAAACGATGGGAGGAAAAAGGTATCAGTTTTCAAATGCAATCAAGGCCAAAGATAAAAAAGGTTTCTCATCTACTCTCCAATAATTGTTTTTTAAATGATACCCTTGGCATGGGATACATGGCTGTTTCCTTAGCTAACTGCAAGAAAAGCTACTTGTACCATTACCCCCCAGGCTGGGAGGAAGGTCATGTAATTCGCTTCTGCAATGGCAAAAAAATGGTGGTAAAATCTCTATTGAGTGCACTTAATGGCTCGACAGATTATTAATGAGATATGGAGCTTTTCAAATCTAATTCCCTAGGTTTAAATCCAAGCCCTGTCAGCAGCTGGAGAAAGACCTAAGGAAAATTAGTTTATGTTCTCAGCCCAGTTCCTGGAAGATGAAAAGCCGCACAACAGTTGGCACTAATTAGCGCTCGTGTTGGCCCTCTACTCCGAAATACCAGAGCCAGAACGGGCCAGGGAGAAGTGAGCGAAAGCTGTGGTGGCTGGGATCTGTGTCTGCAGCAGGGGATGAAGGGCCAGCCACACTCACCCACACACCCATCCTGGTCCTCAGTGTCCCGTCTTGGATACCCCAACTGGAGTTCCCTGGCTAGGTCGGTCCCTAATCGAGGCAGCTGCTGCCCAGGCACAGAGCACAGGAGATCCAAAACTTTATGGTTTCTATGAACTGAGAAAGGGTGGGAAAAAACCCCGGACACAGGAGGGAAAGAGCCAGAGGCAGGACCCACCGTCTGACCCTCTTCTCCTGTCCTCCCTGCCTACGTTCTCCTCCTGTCCTACCTTGTACTGTCCTCTGCTTCTGCTCTCCACCCCTCACCAGCTGTAAACCTGCCTGGAAACTATTGCAAGGTGTATTTTTCTCTTGTATTTGTGAATACCTATTTTACCACTTGGGGTAGCCTGGATCCTGCTCTGAGATGTATTTCCCAGCAGTGACTCCATCTTAGTGTAAAAACCAATTAGGATAATAAATTCAATACTGCACATGGAGATTCTTTTGTCAGTGGTACTTAATCACCCAGTTTGGGCTCAGGCCAGCCTCCAGATCCTAACTGGAAAGCTGGAAGGAGAGCAGGATGATGTATACAGCGCTGCAGTTCCTCGAGTGGTCCAGCCGTATTTGAGCCATGCCTAGCTACCCCGCCCTGGGAGGTCCCACCGTGCCCTGCTGCATCACTTGTTCTCAGTGGTCTATCACACCAGCTCTGCCTTTACTGCTAAAAGAAATGAAGGCAGGCCTTGGCGCACATTCCAAGCTAGAGCTTTCTGCTCTCTGAAATCCCCAAGGCAAGAGGAGAGGTGTCAAACTGAGCTCAATCACACTAGGACAGGCTGGAGTGTGTTAGGCATCCATCTAATTGGCTGCTCTTATCCTGTGCCAATATTACTTTTCTTTGGAGAGATTACTTTATCTTTAAATAGTAATCATTATCTGTAAAATAAAGAAATAAAAAAAAATCTTCTCTAAAAGCTACTACACCATGTTTAAGAGTGGGCAGTCCAGCTACTTAGAGACCTCAGCCACTGCATTAATGCAAGTGAACGTCTGATCTCTTCTTTCTCCATTAATCTTCTTTAATCCACCAAGGGCTTGTAGGATTTCCAATTAGTGGTCATTCAATAATTTCTTCATTTCCAAAGAGGCAGAAGTCTCAGTCTGACTGGCAGTGCAAGCTATAGCACTGGCTCACTGAACAGAGCTTAGATTTCAGATTATGGGAGAAAAGGGAACAATTGTTAGGTCAAGGGAAATACCTTGCTGGGAAAGGCGTATAAATGTCATTCAGCTTGCAAAAGTTACACCAAGGTTCTAGGAAGTCCTGGGATTTGTTTCAAAATCACGATGCTCAACAACATTTGCAGGTTCTTTTTACTTGACCTTTATTTTCTGAAGCTTTATGCAGCAGGCACTTCATCCTACTTAACTGCAGCCTTCCAGAAGTTAAGTATCTAGCCTAAGCCCTTTATAGACTGCAGAAAGAAACAAGCACAGCCTGATCCACCTACCTTAGAAATGTATCCTGTCATAGAGGGGAATGAAAGATGATAGGATAGGAGTCCTGCTGACCGTGTTAGACTAGCTGCTTAAATTTAAAATTAATCCTAGGCTGACATTATTTTTTTATTATTATTAGTTTAGTCCAACTAGGTCTCATGCTGGAGAGAAATTTCCCTCGGAGCTGTTTTCAAGCCAGGCAGCAATATTAGACAACATGTTCCTTTAGAATAAGTTGTCTATTTATGCATAAGACTGCAGCAATATAAGAGAATATGATTTAATAGCAAAAGATATGCTCAGGTATTTTTCACTTCTCATTTAATTCTGTTCAAGTTTATCCTGGATTTCTATACTTTTTAGGACCGTGTTATTAAAAGACAATAAGAAAAGCCAAAAAGGCTCTTGGAGTGGTTAAGACATTAGAATAATGGTCTTGAAGGGGTTTTCACTTTTGCCTCAATCCAGAGCTCCTGGACTCATCTGTGATTAATTCACTCTTCTGTCACTGCAGTCTGTTCCTTTGGGGTTTTGTCATAGGTCTGTAGAGTATTAAAAAAAAAAAACCAAACACAGCTATAATATTGGTATTTTGGGAAGACCCCTGGGAAGTCTGAGGGGCTCAGTCCTGGCTGGGAATGAAGGGCAGCTGAAGCATGGGGCCAGCTCCTAGGACAGGGACCTGAAATAGGTCTGTAAACTCTGGTGATGTGCTGGGGAGGTTGAGCTGTGAGATGAATTTTTGATTTAGCAGGTTTAAAAGCTAATGGGATTCAAGAGTTAGATCCAAGATAGCATACAGCTATCCAACCATGAAGAATGGAGCAAGGCTCAGTTAGTACCATAATAGCATCTTAAAGAAAAAGAAAGGAAAAAAAAAGTCCTAGAAGGAAAGGTTTTCTTTTCTCTACATCAGGATGGAAGGGAAGCAGATTTCCGTGCTGTTGTCAGACACAGCCGGGCTGTCTGTGCTCTCTCCAGGCCTTGGTCCCCTCTCTCCAGTGCTTTGTCATGTCTGTTTAGACTGAAAGATCTGCAGGGCAGAGACGGTCTCTTAGAGGGGTTTAGAAGAGGGCAATGGCACCCTGATCTTGCTGGAGGCATGGAGGTGGCACAGCAATTGAATCCATCAGGTATTTATGTTGCAATGAGGAAGAGAGACAGTATCTTTCAGTCAAGCGTTGTTCATCCCTGCTTTTATCAGCTCAGCTGCAAAAACGAGGGTTTCCTGCCCGTGCCACGCACTGCAGGGAAGAGTTTCTTACAGCCAGGACCTTGTGAGAGCATGTGGCAGCTGCCACTCTGCTTCTAAATGCAGATCTATGGCCACAGCGTGACGTGGGAAAAAAGCATGGTGTGTGGTTAAGTTGTGGCTGGAAAGCTGCCCAGCGGAGAAGGGCCTGGGGGTGCCGGCTGACAGCGGCTGGGCATGAGCCAGCAGCGTGCCCAGGTGGCCAAGGGGGCCAGCAGCACCCTGGCTTGTGTCAGGGG
>VZTV01037974.1:0-21806 GCA_013400875.1 Anhinga rufa
GTCCCTTCCCACCCAAACCCATCCGTGATTCTGTGATAAAAACGTAAGCAGGGAGGATGAGTTTCTCAAGGCTGCAAAGGAAAAGGGCATCAGAGCTGAGATGGGGATGGCAAGTCTCCCAGTGCTGAACTGGGCGTTTCTCACCCCGCTTTCCTCCGTTAAGGAACGTTTTTAATTCCCACAAGCCTAATGGGCAGAGTACTGGGCTGGCTATTCAGAAACATGAAAAGCAAGAGACAAGCGTTAGGATTCGGAACGACAGCGAAACACCATGCCCTTCTCACGCAAGCCAGCCCCGTTTTTGTCAGAAACTGGGCCCAGGCTGCTGACAGAACAATTACTGAAAGTAATTATTTTCTCATCGGTAAACACTCCAGTACAATATGCAACTGTTTTTAGAGCCAGCCTACGTCCATAAATTATCTAACTGAATTAGTGCTGGCTTCCAGAAGCCCGAGCTGGTTAGGGGGTGGGAAGGAGCTTGCGTTTTGGCAGAGCTGTTGTCATGAGAAGTAGCAGGGCTCTTTCTTGAGGCACAAGGACACAATCTTGGCGGGGATCCAGCGTTAAGGCTAGAATCGGAATTCATTATTCATGATAAAGTGAGAGACAAATCTTTTGATTTATTGGCAACAAGCAGCACAAACACCAGATGCCTTCCAGCAGAACTGTACATGCATGGACTGAAAGAAACGCCCCTCCTGGTCCTTTTTAGGCAGATCAGAGTCCCAGAGAAAATTTGCTAATTTGGTTCCACACTTTAGAGAAAGATGTTTCACTTCACCTTCGCAATATTGCTTTGTGCCCAAAGAGACAAATCCATCCTTGCTGGTCTCTGTTTTGTTTGTTTGTGTATAAACAAAAAGCTACCTGGATAATTCAGGCAGAAAACAAACCTGACCTACCAGAAATCATCCTTGTGATGAATTGCACACGTACATGCAGCAACACTGAGAGTCACAGCTATAATTCTACCGAGGGATTTTGATAACCCCTTCCAGGCAATTTGTAATTCAATCCCTGTCTGTATTTCTTCTCTTCTCTATCACCTCACCACCCCCTCGACTATGCACCTGATCATCGCTATTCTTAATTTCACTCCTTACTGACTAGGAAGCTTTTCCCGCACCATCCCGTCTAAACGAAATAACGTCTCAGTGAACGCGCTCGGGGATCTCTCTCTCATCTCCTTCATGTTGCAGTGATGTTTGTCACTGAGGCTCTTGGGTGCCGTTCAGTTTTTACAGTACAAGCTCATGCCTTTCTGAGCAAGCAGCAAAAAAATCCATCAGAAAAAAACCCCGGTCGAGTCTCAGTTATCATCCAGACTGCAAATTAACACCGTTCTTCCATTTTTGGGGGGCACTACCCAGCTGCGGCGCAGTGTTAAGGTTCTTCTTCCCAGTGACATGAAGCACCAGTACTGTCCAGGCCAAACCCTCGCCCAGCTGCTCTGTAGAAATCTATAGATTTGTTTTTCAAAGGTAAATACCCAATTACGGTCTTATTGCCCGAAGTATACGTTTTGTGTTACCTCTTTTGTGACTCCCTTCGTCTCCGCTCCTCTGCGTATCTTGAGAATTGACTGTAGCTTGTTACGCTTCCCATGGGTCACTTTTTTTGGCTAAGCGAGGAAGAGCTCTCTGCTGTGGATTCACAGCAGTGTAGTTGTGATACTGCTGAGGAAGGGAGCATGTAGCTAACGACTCGTCTCAAAAGTCCAACATAGAAACCGATGCCATTTAAACGACAATATTTCGGCTGCAGCGTGGATGCCCTGTTAGGATGAACAGAAGAGTTCTCACCTCTCTTTGCACCAGAAAGCAATTCAGAGTCCAGCTCAAGAGATTTTAACCAGGTCCAAGAGCTAGGAAAACCTTTATTTTTTTTTGTTTCCTCTTAAATTCTGCAAAATTTAACCTGACATTAGGCAGATTAACTTTGATTCAAAGCAGTAGCCAGTGACTAGTCTCACACATTGCTTTGATGATGGCGTCAGGTATTCCTTTGATGTAATCTTGTTTATTCACAAAGAATTTTCTCCAAGTCCGGTTTTCCTCAGCACACCAGAACTCAAATGGCAAGAATGGTTTGTTGGCTCGCAGCTTTCCAGTCAACCTGCTGGCCTACAAGTGCTCTCTCTAGTCCTTCTCTCTCAGCCATCGCTTTGGCTTTCTGCTGCTTTTCTGCTGGTTCTGCTGCATCTTTTCACACATGCTCATGACCTCAAGAAAACACTCGTTCCTCTTTATATCCATTCAGACTGCAGCAAAACTCATTTCCTCTCCCGGACTACCTTTGCAAACCCCTGTATTTTGGGGAATCACTCCTATTGTTTTAGGAATCTGATTTCACATAGATTTCATTACTTCTGATGTTCATTTTGCATGAAGAGTGGTTGTTATGCCCTTGAGCTCCAAGAATTCATCTGATCTGAAGAATAACTATACCTAACACAGCCTGAGGGGTCAGAGATTTTTATCTTGGTTCTCTGTTCTACTTTACAACCCTGTACACTGGTCAGGCAGGGTCTGCCTGAGCCTGTAGGCTGCAGTGAGGTAGATCAGCTTGCATAGCATTCACATGAGACTCCTAGTTTAGCCAGCTAGACACTCACAGTTGGCTGAGCACGGCCTTCCTCAGCTGTCCAAAACAAAGCTTGGCATCACAGTGGGGCACTCTGACCGCTTTGCCATTGTGCTACCGTTGATAGGCACCCTGCGCCTGCCCAAGCCACCCATTAGCTGCCGCTGCCACCTCCACCGAAAACCTATGCTTGAGGAACACTCAAGCATGAAAGGTGGTCCTGCGGTTCCTACTGCAGACAGGGAGCCGGCTGAGGTGCTGAAGACCCAGTCCCCAGGGATGTAATCCCCAGAAGCAAAGGATGGAGGATGCAATATTTAGACAGGACGTGAGGAAGCATTTCTTTACCGAGAGGGTGGTCAGGAACAGGCTTCCTGGAGAGGTGGTCGATGCCCCAAGCCCGGCAGCGTTTAAGAGGCATTTGGACAATGCCCTTAATAACATTTTTAAACTTGGTCAGCCCTGAAGCGGCCAGGCAGTTGGACTAGGTGACTGTTGTAGGTCCCTTCCAGTTGAAATAGTCTAGTCTATTCTATTCAGACCCTTAGCAGGAGGACTTCTGGGAAGGTGCTGCAGAGGGGATGCTGTCGGCAGTGTGCAGAAGCACCAGAAATCTCATTACGTGAGTGGGAAGCTGGGCCAGCACCTGAAACGGCACACCTGTGTTGCTGAGTAGTCATTACAGACGAGACTACACACTAGCAATTACTTTCAGCTTAAGCGATATTAAAGGGAGATCCTTGATAAACAAGCAAATCTCATACAATTCATTTCTCTCGTTGCGATAATCCTCTATAATTACGGATAAATGCCAGATTTGCTAGAACACTAGGCATTAAAATATTCTCCATTGCACAAATGGATAGAGGCTCAAATCTCACTTAGGAGAAGAAAACAGTCAGTGTGCGTACTGCATCATTAGCAACTCAGAATCATTTGCATCTTGTTGTCAGCTGCATCTACAGCTCAATGCTGGAACAAGTGACTTTTAAACTCTTCAAACAAGGCTTGTCCCACTTTTGACACTGGGTCATGGCCCCACAAGGGACACCCTAAACCTCACAAAAACCTTTGGGAGCAATGACATAGAAACATTTAGCACAGCTGAAAAATAGTTTCAGGACATCCATTTGCAACAAGAGGCATTTTGTCAAAATATTTAGTTAAAAGCCTTAAAGAACTCTACCCAAAATGGCGCTAGAGTTTGGAAACGTACCACAGAAAGAGGGTGAGGTGGAAACTGGAAAGCTCTTTGAAGTACTGCAGTATCCTAGGACTAGGGGACGCGGATTAAAAAATGATTCATAAAAGGCTTTTGCTCAGACACTGGGAACTTTGTGGAACACCCCGGAGGAGTGGTGGGTCCGGCAAAGTTAATCACGTTGAGAAAGAGCCTACGCGAGTGCACGACTGCTTAGGCAAATAATCACTCGGCTGGGGTAATTCATGGGTTGATTGTTCCTGCGCACAGGGCTGATCTCAGCTCTATCAGTTATTTACTTACAGAACAATCTGGGTACTTTCATTGTGGCTCAATTGGTTCCCAAGGTTTTTGTTGGCAGAGTGGAGGAATCTCCTCCTCTCTGCACATTCGGTTGGGTGAGAGCCTGTGCAGTCCTTTTCACAGGGACTCACACAGAAACTAGGCAACGGTCAAACTAATCCATTACCTGTTCACCAGGCTCAGATTAATGATAGTATTACCAGTTTCACAAGTTACTGCACATCAGCTGAATGAGGTAACTGCTGTAAGCCCAGGAAAAAAGAGAGGCGGTATTAACACTTAAAAAAGAAATGGGCCAAACACTGCACGCAGACAGCTACCGCAGCCTCCTTGCTTATTGCTCCTGCTGATGCTTGTTAACGCACAGAAATCTGACCACAGATCTAAGATTCTGAAAATATCTGATGCCAGATGCGCCAAAGGAAAACATGGGGCAGTCCTAACACAAGTCAACGGGCAAAACTATACTTGAGGGTGGAAATGCCTTCCTTTTGCCGGTTGCTGACCAGATAATCCTGGGAGCCCAAGAACTGATGGATCTAGGCGGTCTATCCCAGGCAGTGTAGATGCAAATACTATTCATTACTTAAATGTTCTATAGTACATGCACGCTCTTACACCTGCACCCCCATTCAATCACCTCAATCTCTTTTTAGCCAGAAGATCCTTGAAGTGATAGAATTGTATTTCATCACAATTAATTAATTCCTCCTCCTGTGTGCAAAAACCACAGTTTCCTCTCAAACTTGCAGCTTTATCTAAAAACTCTTGAACAAACTCTTGTCCTGATTCTTCCCGTTACAGCTGTGTAACGTCCCCAGGAGTTACAGCCTATTTTGTAGGCAGACGCTAACAAGCTGCGCCCAGGTTCTGCACTGAAAGGGCACAAAGTAGCGCAGCTGCAACTGCAACAGGACCAAGATCAGTCCAAGAAAAGCCAGAAGAGCAGCAAAGTGGGTTTGCAACCAGGTTGCTGAACTATAAGGCTTCCAGGCAGCTCGGAGCACAGGCAGAGTGAGCTTGCAAAGGACACAGACATACCCTACGTCGCAGAAAAAGCAAAAGGGAAGAGATCAAGCTCTTACGCCTGCCTAGCCTGCTCGATGGGATCGTAGTTGTCGAGGTAGTTGAATCGGATGGTGTCTGTAGGATGCCTGTCTGATGAACGCCATGGTGGGAGCTCTTTTTTCTCCTTGTTTGTCCTCCTTCCCAGCACAGAAGGTTTTGCCTCTGGGACGTTGCTTCTTACTGGTTGCACATCAATAACCACAAACTTATCCTTTGAAGGAGTCTAATAAGAGAGAAGAAAAGCAGAAAATACATTTTAGCCTGTAACAAAAGTGAGATTTATTTTGCCTAACTTTAGACTTCTAAGAATTGGGTATTAACTCAAAATTAGTCTCTCCAGGCTCCATTATGGTCAGTGGACAGAAATAGGCACCCTGACAGTGCATGTCATCACCCGTGCCCCAAAATCTGTATTAAATTGAGCTGAACTGTTTTTGAGATGCTTTGGCTTCTCTCCATTGACTACGGAGGAGTTTGGTTAAAATTAGAGGACTGAGTTTAGAATTCAGGGCAGAAGAATCCCACCCTCACAGCCCCACAAACCAGGCATGGCATCAACGGATCTCAGGAGAAAGCAACGGCTACTGAGTAATGCTCCACCTCCCCAAAATGGCCCTGCCACCTTTGAAGAGGGAAAGAGACAATACCAAGGGCTATAGCAGGCATAATGGGTGCTTTTTTTCCTTTCCGCCAGGTAAACTGACTCTGAAATGTCAGCAGGGGTGATGCTGGGAACCCCACCTCTGCTTCTCAGATTGAGGCAAGCTATCATATGCTCTATAAACTGGGGAAAAAGAGAGGGGAACAGCCTTGAGTGCTGGGGAGGGAGATTTAGAGGATTACTCCAGAACACCCTGACAGGAGAGCAGAGTGAGACCTTAGTGACTGCTTCTCCTAACCAAAGAGATTTTCACTTTCCCCCTACCAGGGATGGATGATGGGAAAGCAGAGCGCATGGCAACACATGAGATTAGGTTCTAATTTAAAATGATGTATCTTCCATTTTACCAGTGGTAGATTACAGAAAGATAAGAGGTGAAGGTGTTAGGCACCCGACCAGCCCAGTTTTCCCACTGGCCCCGAACATCTCTAGAGGTGGTAGGTATGTACCTTCGGTCTCGTGACATGCAGCTCTTTCACCATCTCAATGTAATGTTTCTTCCAGATTCCTTGCTCAAAGGGGGTTGGAGAGAAGTTGATGTACCAGCCAAAACGGAGACATTTCAGCATCCAGAGCTGATCCAGTTCAGACAGGTACTTCCAGTACCAGCTCACCTATGAATGCCCAGTAAGTTGAAAACCTTGGGGTTTCAAGCATCCAAGATTGCAGCTAGAGACTTCTGTGCTGTGGATGTAATTCCCCTATGTCCTTAAACTAGTACAATTCTTCAGCACTCTTTATGATCCATTTAAACCATTTAAACCATGCAAGGTCTTCATGACATGCTTGACATCTAAGTGTTAGCTGATCTTCAGCACACAGAATCACAGAATCATTAAGGTTGGAAAAGACCTCTAGGATTATCAAGCCCAACCGCCAACCCAACACCCCCCGGCCTCCTAAACCACGTCCCCAGTGCCACGGCTGCACGGTGTTTGAGCACCCCAGGGACGGTGACTGCACCACCGCTCTGGGCAGCCTGTGCCAGTGTCAGTAAAGACATTTTTCCTGATATCCAACCTAAACCTCCCCTGGCGCAGCTTGAGGCTGTTTCCTCTCGTCCTATCACTAGTAACCTAGTCACATGGTGAAATACTCCAAAAATCACAGGCCAAGAGAAAAAATTTCAGCTTGTTTGGGGCAGCTTCCTGCACTTCTACTCAATAAGCACACAGTAGTTTGAATAAACCCTTTATTAGTTTCCACTGAGAAAACCAGCATCAATAAACTCCCCACATCTGACAGACCCCTTCTGAATATTTTCTTCCTACTCATGTTCTGTTACGGTCCCCCAGACAGTCGCCTTGCATGCAGTGCTTCTGCTAGCTTAAGGACAAACATCATCTATCGGCCCTGCCACGCTTATAATAGCAGCTATCCATGATATGACACAAGTAGCACTGTAAAGACCTCTCTTTCTAAGTAAGTAATTTCCTGCCTGTCTTCTCCCTGCCTGTGAATGAATAGTGTGAGTTGCATCCACATAAAACATCAAACGCTGGAGAAAGATGCTAAAGCAAGCTTTAAACAAGCTGAGATGTTGATATATTCGTAGTATTACACGGAGTGCTATGTCAGAGCAGTAATAATGTCACCGATATCTGAACTTACTCATTCAGAACTACTTTGGGCATCACCTCGCAGCACTTTATCTCACACAAACATATTTTTCGAGTCTTAGCTACTGTGCTCAAAAGCACGTCTGTAACTTCTCTGCTTCTCCACATCCAACACTCTGCCCTCCAGGATTTTAAAGGATCTGGGTTTCCTAAAGAATCGCCTGCAGTTCTTTGCAAATAGCACAAGCCAATACTTTTCAAAGCAATTAATGATTCTGCACACAGTGCAAGGTACTTTAAAAGAACATCATTCTCAGAAAGTACCAGGCCTCCGTCTTGGGAAGAATCATGTAAAATGCCAAATTTTAAATGCCATAGAGCTGAGCATCTAAAATTACTCTACCCTTTTGTAAATCTTGGCCAATCTGGCTTAATTTAGGATCTGTGAAAGTGTTGCATTCGGTCTCATACAGGCGTCACTAAGCATCTGGCACCACGCTGCCAAGTCAGAAGACATCCTTGCATTATGAAGAACAGCACTGGTATGTCTTTGCTGAAAAGGAGTGCTGTTTCCTTGTCTTTAACTAGCTTCACCTGACTTTCTGACCCTTAGGTACGTGTTGGCTTTTTTACCTGTGCACATCGACAGAGGCTCCGTGGGTCCAGGAAGGAAAAGATGTATAAAGACAGTACTCTAGGAAGCCTTGTGGTAAAATCTAGAGCCTCGGTGGGAACCCGATCCTGTAGCTGCTTGGCACAGAATTTCTGCTGTGACGGAGAGCAGCGTTCCAACAGGTCCACCAGGATCCTCCGCCTCTGACCATCTGTCCACTTGTCAAACTGAAAAAAGGAGTTTCAGGTTCTGAGAAACCGGAGATTCAGCTTCTTAAAATAAAGCACACATTTAAGGCAAGGGAAAGTGCATAAGCAGCAGCTTCTGGTGACTCATTCAAGAGCAAAGCACATAGGAACTGGGAACAAATGGAGAGGCTACATTAAAAGAAACTCTGAGGCCACGTAACGTATGATTTATAATCCTCAAAGGATCCAGGATGGCCTAGTCCAGGACACAGTCACGCTCACAAGACTCTTTGCTCCTGCAACCGGCTCCGAGACTTGACTTCACTCATAGAGAGGAGGAGACTCAGATGTGCGTTTTCAGGATCAGGTCCCAAATTACGACGAGTTCACTGCTGATTCCTCATCTATCCTGACACTTCTATGGCCCCCACTACTGCAATACTTGAGTGCCTCACAATTTGTAAAGTATTCATTCTCACAATCCCACTGCATAGGAGAGAAATCCCCACTCCAGAGTAGTGGAGCAAAGAGAAACTAAATCAGCTGCCTGTGTCTCGCAAGGAAATCCTGTGTCACAGATCCGGCAGCACAGCAACAAAGATTTTTCACAGCATCTCTATGCTTATGACAGGTATCTGAAGAGCAAGATTAAAACGTTGTGGGAAGAAGGGAGCACTTAGGTAACCATACAAGCAGGTGTCGCTTTGCTACGATGGCAACAACACTGCACTGAGCGGAGTGGGGCAGAACTGTGTAAACAGGGTGGGAGCAATGGTGGCGGTAGCTGGTGTTTTAACTTGTGTTGATAGCAGAGGATGGAAAGGGCCCTGTCAGCAGGAATCTCCTGGGAGGAGACTGACCTCATCGCCACAATCTGTGCAATCTGTCTCAAAACCTGCAAGAGCAGTCCTGGCTGCGAGGGCAGCGCAGAGTGCCAGGAGGAAATGTCAGAGGACCACGGCGGCGGCGGCTGCAGGCAGGACTGGCAGGAATCCCCGGCGGGACCTGCAGGCAGCACAACGGCACAGTTAAAGATGGCTTTCCAGAGGTGAAATACGGATTTCGGAGAAGTCCCGCTTCGTCCTCCTTCCTAGCACAGCACGAGCGGCCTCCGTCCAAACTCACCTTCTTTACAAAGGGAAAACTGAACTGTCTGGGGAATTCCCCTCTTTGGGAATGCTGCTTTTCCCCTTTTGTTTCCTTCTCACGCGTTGGCCGCCCCCAAAACATGCACCCTGCTTTCACAGCACTGTTTGCTGATGCCGGCTTTCCACAGCTGACAACTTGATCTCCACAGGTCAAATCACAGCACATTCATTTTTTGCATTTAACCTCAGGGGTGTTTGAAGTTCTTATTTAAATGTGACCTCCAAAAATTACAAATAATAAGAAAAAACATGCATTTCTTCCCATAATTTTTTTATTATTATTGTAGGTAAATGGTGTAATGTCCAATGTCCCTTCCTTTCCCTTTCAGAACAAAACAGACTAGAAATTCAGATATTTTGCTTTCTCTGCTTTCCCCCCCCACCAAATCTATGGTCAAGTGGAAGACTGGCAGAATAATAGTTTAAAATATACTGTGCAGATGAACGGTAATTGAGAAGTAATTTCTTTCCAGATTATTTCAAAGAACTCTTTGTTTCTTTCTTTATTTTTACTTGGCTGTATTTAATTCCACTACTGGAGGATGAAGTCTAGGAAGTAAAATAGCTCTTCTTCTTGCAGACACCTCTGCAAGACCTTCAGGAAGGTCAGCAAGAAGAAAGGGCGGAATTGGCATTCCTGAGATCCCAGAGACAAAAAGCCAAACAGATGAAAGCTCCCAAATGTCCTTTTCAGACACAGACAGTGAATTAAGGAATACACCCTTTCCCTCCCATCCCTGCTTTGCATAGAACTTTCACCTCTAATGATGTTTAGCAGAGTACTAAGCAAAAACTGAAGCAGGACCTTTGGATTTGGGGCTTAGAAACAAGAATAAAATCAGACAAAGGTGTACCAGAGGGGGACAGAGGAGGTTCTGCCTGTCCCCTTATCACCCTCAGCTCGATAGGAAAGGCTTTCTCTGTCATATGGTGAAGGGGGAAAGCTGCTGCACAGGCTCCTCATTAATGATCACAGCTACAGCCTCTTCTCATTAAAACAATCTGCAATCACCCATTTGCAAAGATAAATATCTCCCATATATATGTTCCAGAGACAAGGGGGTAACTGGTTTACTCTCTTCCGCACAAAGAGATTAACTGAACTAATCAAAGCAAATCTAGCTTCTCTTTAGAGGACACAGAATATTTGCTCCTATTATCTCTTCCCATTCTGCCACAGGTTTTGAAATAAAGCAGTTCTTTCCAGCATCCTCAGCCTGTGCTTACTCTGCAAGGGAAACTCCATTTAAATCGGCGCCACGCAGTCAGGAGCATGGGAACACGCAGCTTCTTCTCCCCTGCATTCAGCAGCAGCCAAGTAGTTAAGGAGGCATAATTTGTCTCTTTTCCAGTATTAACAAGCATGTCCCCATCCTACATTTGGCTGCCTTTCTCCCGAGTTCCTCCCCTTGCATCTGATTACAGCAACCCAACCAGTTGGACCAGATTCCCCTTTTCAAGGTGCTGCACCTTCTCTATCCGCAGCTAGGAACCCTTTTCCCCTTTTCTGTGCCTTTCCCGGAGCCCTGGCGAACAATGTCTCCCCAGGGACTGTGTGACATAAGGCTGCGCTGGCAACGCAGAGTGCTCAGTCCCTGCTTCCGCGATCAGTTTACAATTAATCCATGAGTGCACACACACAAATAACGCAGCCTGACACTAAGGGGAGAGCCCAGGACCTCAGGGCGAGAGGCGCTGCCGTTTAACCTAAAGAGGCCCCTCTCTGCTCTAAGAGACAGGTTGTTTTACTGACTTGAACTAGCCACTGAAATGGGACGTAATCCTCACCTCCAAACCAGCGTATCGACATGAGTTCACAGGGTTACAATCACACGCAGGCATCCCTGTGCTCTGCAAACGTAGGACCACATTCGCTAGTCACTGAGGCTCTTTTGCAGAATGGCTTGCAAGTAGATGGAGATGATTCACCCAGAGAGAAGCAATTTTCCCCTCCCTCCCCAGCCATCTTCTCCTGCTCCCGATGAAGGGATTTGTTGGAGACCCAGGACCTGGGTGAGAAGAGAAGGGATGAAGCAGACAGGCACCTGGTGTCCATAAGATCTACTAGTTCATCCCACAGAATCCTAAACGTCTCTGCTGCCAAGCTGCTCCTTGTCAGCAATTAGTAACTAGCACCTAGGATCTGTTCCTTTTTGCTTTCACCACTGTAGTTAAACAATTAAACCTGAAATTTTGCAAGAGGACACTCCTGGGAAGACTGCTGAGGAAGGCAAGCCAGCAGCCTGGTGACAAGAAGCGCCCCTGGGCAGGAGCCATTGCTCCTGCACCTTGGCACCTAGCATGGGGTCAGCTCTTGGGTAAAGAGGTGTCTGTAGGTAGGGGTCTGCGGTGAGGAGGGTCGGGTTCAGCTGCCCAAACACCAGCGTCCTGTGTTGTGGGGTATCCTGCAAAGCCTAGAGCTGCCACTTCAAGGGCGACAGTTGTCTGCAAGTCCTGCCTCATATCTGACGCGATATGACAGGTAGAAAATGAGACCAAGAGGTAGATAATGCGTATGTCCACACTATCACCCTCTTACCCTTCCAAACAAGGCGGCTGGATCCAAATCGTGTATTTGGCATGGTTCTTGGCCCAGGCTAATGCCCAAATTGTGTCTGAACAATGTCTGGAAGTGTGCTACCGGCCCAGGTCAAAATCGTGCCAGGGAGCGTGCTCACAATTTCATAGTGTGGAAGAGCAAGTTCCAGTACCTGGGAACACTCAGATGTGCTGTATAAATTACTAGCAGAAGATGTAGCCCACAGGGTGAGCTGAATCACTGTCTGGGCTCCCCTGACTTGTCTACATCTCATTTGGCTATAACGGAAGCTGAGACGCTCAGATCACCTGGAGACACTGAAGCTTAGGTGTCTTAATCTACAAGTTCAACCCCAGCTTCATTGTCAACTTGTTAATGTGGGTGTCAGCATGATAGCACTGAGCATTAAGGTAGAGCAAAACGCTTTTATGTTTTTTAAATTAATGGGAGGAATTTTTGGCTTGCAGAACACAGCAGAAAGGGAGGCTGAGAGGCAGCACGTCAAGGCATCTGCCCTGGATGCAATACAGAATAAAAGCGACTAGAATAAAACAGAAAAATTAACAGAGAGGTGTTAACCCTTTCACAGCTTAACCATAAAAAGGGTTTCAACTGAAAGACAGCAGCACAATTTCTCTTTTGTATGTATCTGGGTAGCATTTGGGTAAAGGAAATTCATCGCAAGTGCCTCCAGCGGGACCAAAACCTGCAAATACTCGTGCATGGGAACGGCCATGTAAGACAGGCGGTCTGCTGCCACTACACGCCACCACCGCTTCCACTCTGTGCAGCAATAACGCTTTGAGTTGCTGAGCGCAATCTGAGACAGCCAAAAAATTGTAGAGGGTCCCATCGCATGTTTTGGATACTGCAGGTGACAGCACAGCCAGCCCCGTGCCCCTTGGAGCTGCCCAGCAGCCCGGAAACAGAGAAAGAAAGTCCCTTCAGGTCAGCTAGTTCAGTGTTTCTCAACCTGTGTTTTATGGACCACGACAGCCTGGGAGACATCAAAGGTGTTCTGTGGCACAACTGGAAAAAAATAACTAAATGAAAATGCACGTACATAGTCCCTGCATGCGTGCAAATAAAATCAGGAAGAATAAAATAAACAATGAGCATCCAAAATTTGATCTTTATTTGGCTGTAAAGGAAACCCACTGTGTCAGTGCCGCATAAGGCGACCTGTTCTGCTTTCCCAGAAGGCTGGATGGTCCTTCAGTGTAAAAAGGTTGAGAAACACTGAGCTGGTTCATCTCCTGCCGCAAGGCAGGATCCGCTCTACCTAAACCATTCCTGACAAGTGTTTGTCTAACCTGTTCTCAGAAGACTCCAGCGATGGAGATTCCAACCCTAACCCCTAGGCAAGCTATTCCAGCAGTGAATTATCGGTAGCATTGGATTTTGCTGGTGTCTAAACTGTGTCTCCACCGTTGCAATTCAAGCCCGTGACTTCTTGTCCTATCCAATGTGAACCCAGATTTCAGATCATACCCTTCCTCTTTTTGGACATAATTTGTGTGTCATTGGAAAGATGTTATTACGTCTTTCCTCCGTCTTCCCTACAGAAAAGGGATTGTTTTTGTATTTTCTGGACCTGAGACTGTTCTCACATACGACTTGTTCTCAGAAGTATCTCCAGTTGGTCCTCAGCTTTCTCAAAATGCAGGGACCAGAACTGAGGATGGCTCTGTCCTTCAGACAGCCCTTTGGGATATCTCCCTTTATTACAGTTACAAGCCACTGTCAGCTTACATTCCATTTGTGATCCACCATAATCGCCAGCAATTTTTTATGCAGAACTGCTGCATACTTGGCTTTTCTCAGACCTGCAGTTTTTGTAAACGCCATTGTTACCTGCAGCACTTTTCACTTGCCCTTATCAAACTGCAGATCAATTAATTCTGATTTCTAATCTCCAAAGTTCGTTAAATCCCTCCAAGCCTGGTATCATCTGCAGATGAGTATGTACTTTCCATTCCATCACCCGGATATTACTGAAAACGCTTAACAGTTCTGGACTTAGGACAGACTTTAGCCTTCCAGTTTCATAACGAAGCATTTACAACTACACTGAATATGAGTTCCCAGCCATACAAACCCACCCTTCAGCAGTTTCATCTAGTCCATGCTTCCTGAGAGCACTTTGAGAAGGTCATGTGAATCAAAGTAAAAACTCCTGCCCAGAGCGCTGTGATTTCTCGACACAGTTTCTCTCAAGCTCAGAGTGCTCTAGGCTTTGCATACCAGATATTATAATGCCACAGGCTTTGAAGGGAGTTAAGAGAAGCTTTTGTGCTTTCTGCACCCTTTTCATTGGTATGATGGATGACAGAAGCGCAGGGAAAATTAGCTCTGAAGGAGCGTGATGAGAGCTACTGATCTAGTGTCATATGAAGGGTCAGAAATTTAACCTTTCAGAAGATGATTCAGCACTCTTATGTGTGTTTGGAGGAAGGTTGTTTCCAGATTTTGGCTCTTGCAGTGGGGGTTCCAATGAAAACGTTTTTGTCCTTTTGCTGGAAGATCCCATGGGCATTTTAAAACATCCAACAATATTCAAGGGACAGGTTTTAGGTCTGTCAGTTACTGACTATCGTGCTAAATGGTGGGTTTGAACAATAATCATTCCATTATTTTGTTTTCTTGGGTGTCCATGACCTTATTATCAAAATGCAGGCATGTCAACAAGTTATGGAAAGCATATTTCCGATAAAATAGGAATAAAGAATTCTTTAGGCATAAAGAATAAGCATCATAGTTCAAA
Organism: Anhinga rufa; assembly: GCA_013400875.1. Classification (NCBI taxonomy): domain Eukaryota; kingdom Metazoa; phylum Chordata; class Aves; order Suliformes; family Anhingidae; genus Anhinga; species Anhinga rufa. The sequence goes on from VZTV01037974.1 coordinate 14,631, forward strand.
TAAAACTACTGTGCAAATATGCTTTATCAAAGATAAAGATATCAAAGATGAGGAGCATCATTCCTATATTTCTGTTTAGCTTGCGTATCATACGTGACCACGTAACTTGTTCTTTGGTTCCATTTATAAAGACACGCCCAGGGCTCAACCATACAGTTACTACCGAGCCACATTAATACATTCAGCTGAATTCACTCATTTATTGCAATGTTATTCCTGTTTGCCTAGGAGACTGAGCAGATTACGGCTGCTTCCCCATAACGGCCTGTAAATGGATTTTGCCATATAAAAGGGAAAGCACAATGCGATATTTAAGGGGTGAATTTTTTTAGGGCAAATCTTGTGCCGTTGCACGCTCTGCCTGGGTAGGTCAGCTGGAGTTGTATTCCAACTTGACTCCCTTCATAGGCTATGGAAAGAAATGGGCATCTCTAAAGGGCTGGTCTTTCATCCTACATTAAGTGAGATGAATTACCCTCTGGAAGTACTGCCTTCTCTCTGGTGACTCTACAAGGAGCCTGTGATGACCAGACCAGCCAGACTTAAATATTATACTTCAGACATACACACCCGGCCAGAGAAACCCCGTCCTAAATGCCTAACTTGCGGTCATTTGTGGTTGGGGCAGACAAATCCTATCTCGTGTCTTTCTGTGCCTCATTTTTTCATCTGCAAAACAGGGTGACAGCACTTTCCTGTCTCACGTTGGAGCTGTGAAGATAATGGCAGTAAGAAATTGTGAGGTGCTCAGTGATTACAGTATTAGGAGCCATATGTGTGCACTTGGTAGATAACATGTCATTTATGACAGGTTTCAAAGACCTGCTGGCAGGCAACGGCAATACCTAAACATCCAGTATCTTCTTTGAAGACTTCACAGACTTTTCCCAGGGTTTCTTACCCCAATTCAGATCATTCCAATGATGGAATATGATTTCCCAAGTTCAGAACTTACAGAATGTGGGCACTGAGGGAATTTACACCTTTAACTTCCTCAAGAGTAGAGCAGTTACAGCTCACTTTTGCATCAGGAAAATGAACCGCTTTTTCAAAATAGGATAGGTTTTACGTTCCCATTATAGTAATCTCTTGATCGGTTCAGAAATCCAGCTGTATTTAAATATATATTTAAAGAGAAAAGTTTACCCATTTTCCAAGCAGGGCTCTTCTTTCTTCAAATACCTATAAAATATACACACACAAACAAAATGGAATATTTAAAGGGGATTCAATATGTCCTAAGAAAAACACAGCTTGAAAAACAATCTACAAAATATAAACAGAATCGCTGAATAGAAGAGTTTGGGAGAAACCTGTGGAGATCCTTTAGTCCCAACTCCCTGCTAGGGTCAGCTCAAGCAGGTTGCTCAGGGCCACGTCCAGGTGGGTTTTGAATATCTTCTTGGATGGAGACTCCACAGCCTCTGTGGCACCTTGTTACAGTGTGTGACCACCCTCACAGTAAGAACATTTTTTCTTAGGTTTAAATGGGATTTCCTGTATTTCAATTTGTGGCTGTCGCCTCTTATCTTTTCACCGGATGCCACCAAGAAGAGTCTGGTTCTGTCTTCTTTACCCTCTCCCATCAGATATCTATACACATTGATAAGGTCCTCCATGAGCCTCTCTTCTCGAGGCTGAACAACCTCAGATCTCTCAACCCTTCCCTATACATCAGATTCTCCACTTCCTTAATCATTTTTGCGGCCCTACACTGGCTTTGTTCCACTCAGTCCATGTCTTTCTTGTACTGGGGAGCCCAGAAATGGACACAGCATTCCAGATCTGTCCTCACCAGTGCTGAGCAGAGGGAAAGGATCACCTCCCTTGACCTGTCACCTACACCCTTCCTAATGTAGCCCAGGATGATGGTGGCCTTCTTTGCTGGTGCATGGCCAACTTGGTATTCACCAGGATCCCCAGGTCATTCTCTCCCAAGCTGCTTTCCAGACAGTCAGTCCATTTCTCCAGCCTGTCAAGGTCCCTCTTAATCACTGGAACAACCTGCTTAGGGATGTGGTAGAGTGCCCATCGCTGAAGGTTTTCAAGACACAATTGGACAGGAGGCTAGATAATCTCATCTGGGCTCCCTTTCCCACAAAAGGTTGCAGCAGATGATCTTTTCAGGTCCCTTCCAAGCTGGGCTGCCCTATGATTCTGTGATTTATGAGAGCACAAACATTTGGTCTATCAACTCTACCTCCCAATTCTGTGTCATCTACAGGCTTGTTGAGGGTGTACTCTGCCCCATCATCCAAGTTGTTAACGAAGATTTTAAATGATCCTGGCCCCAGTGTCAACCCCGGCATACTCCATTAGTGACTGGCTTCCAGCTGAACTTCGTGCTGCTGATCACAACCCTTTGAGGCCAGTAAGTCAGTCAGTTTTCAATCCACCTCCCTCTCCAGTCGTACTTCATCAGCTTGTCTATGAGGACGTTATGGTAGACAGTACTGAAAGCCTTACTAAAGTCTGAAAATCATTCAGTTATCCTGGACCTCTCGAGGGCCACATCCCATGTGATTCTTCCACATAGATCCCTGAAGAGGTCAAAGTCTGCTCTCCTGAAGTCCAGAGTTGTGATCCTGCTATTTGTCTTGCTCTTTCCTCTCGGTATCCTGAACTCCATCATCTCCTGGTCACTGCCACCAACGCTGTCCCTGACCTTCATATCCCCAACCAGTCCTTCCATCTTTGTAAGTATGAGCTCCCACAGAACACCTTCCCTTGTTGGTTCCTTGATGACCTGTGTCAGGAAGTTATCATCAATGCACTCCTGAAGCCTCCTGGATTGCACATGCCCTGCTGTATTGCCCTTCCAGCAGATATCAGGGTGGTTAAAGTTCCCCATGAGAACTAAGGCCTGTTAACATGAGGCTTCCACCAGTTGTCTGAGGAAGGCCTCATCTACTTCTTCCTGATCTTCTTCAATTCTACAGGCTGGTTCCTGTGGAAGGTTCCTTTCACTGAAGACGAATCCCTGAAGTTCAAGGGCTATGTGTGCACGACTGTGAAGCACAGCTCTGCAGACTGGCTGTAATGTTCACAGAATCATAGAATCATAGACTCATAGAGTGTCCTGAGCTGGAAGGGACCCACAAGGATCATCAAGTCCAACTCCTGTCCCTGCACAGGACAGCCCCAAATTCACACCGTGGCTCTGAGGGCCTTGTCCAAGTGCTTCCTAAATATCGCCAGGCTGGGTGCTGTGGCTGCCTCCCTGGGGAGACTGTTCCAGGGCCCCACCAGCCTCTCGGGGAAGAACCTTCTCCCAATACCCAACCTAACCCTCCCCTGGCACATCTCCCTGCCATTCCCTCGGGGCCTGGCATTGGTCACCAGAGAGAAGAGATCAANTTGAGTTCTACCTCTCATCTCCAGCTGCCTTCATTGCAGATGCTGCACACATGATGTGCCAACATAGTGCTGTTCTCCCTCGGCTGTACAGTCATACGTGGTGTCTCACGTGCTTTGGTGAGACCAGAAGCTGGGCTTCCCACCTCTTTATTTTAGAAATTTCAGTTCTGAGTTGGAGACATTGGGTCCTCAGAAACCTAGTGATGTTAGTCAAAAGTCTTCTAGAATGGCTACAACATGGGTAGCTAACACACAGCCCTGGTGACGGCTTCAATCTTAACGTGGCAAGATCATTAGGAGTAAGATAGTAAGGCCAGTCTTTGTTCCCTGGCCACTTTACAATGACAACTAACAAGAAAGATGATCAGTATCAAAATACAGCAGAGGATTTATGATGTTGACCTTTATCTATAGGGAGCTAGACCTGAAAGCACTAGCACATGGCTTCCCACTACCACAAAATTGCCTTCTATATTCAGGATTGTGACCTGGGAAGTGAGGAAATGCAGTAGATTATTTTTCCAGAAGACAGATCAAAGAGGAAAAAAGCCCAGCTTATAACTGCACATAAAAACAGCTATTAACCAGAACTAGGGAAACATGCTTGATCATTATAAACTCCAAACATGTTATTGCTATGACAGCCTGCAAAGAAGGTTCCCGCAGAGAAAGACATTATCAGTGCCGATGTCTGGTACAGCAGTTGACAGCGTTAGCTCTGTCTCTCCCAGCAGGAGTGTCTCTTGCAAGGGGTGGAAAATGACATTTCTTTTATTTGTATGTTGACAGTTATTATTTGCTTTATTTGCATGTGGGACACTTGGCAAAGTAATAAAAAAAAAACAACTAACAAGCTGAACTTGGAAAAGGATTTGCCACAAGCAAGTGATGAATAGTCAAAGATCTAAGTTTTGGGTTGGATAATTCAAGTGAAGCAGGGAGCTATTTATATAACTGAGAGCAATGTTAATGGTCTTTGATCAAAGAAAGTCACATATTTGCTTTCAGCATTCTTGGAGATACATCTGAGCCAACTCTGTCAGAAAGTTCTGCCTACTCCAGGCACTTGGAAGCATTAATTAGCAGCAGAGTCGCCCAAAATCAGTATAATCAGCCACTGCCTTAATCAAGCCCATGTTTACTGTCCTCTCCTCCAGGGCCTTGGAGTTATACCTATCGTGTGCTAAGCTGGCTGGCCTTGGACGCAGCCTGAGGCCAAGGTTGCTCCAGAGATCTGCCATCTCACATCTGTGTCTTTAGGTGGTTTAAAATAAGCTCAAGTTCAAGGCTGTCTGGCAAATCCCTTCACCTTTTGCTGCAAATGCCACTGGAGGCTCTTCTACCCCACACCTGAATTACTGCCCAGCAGAAGACGAATCACCTCCTGACTTCCAGTCCCTCCTTAAAGGCGGCACAGCCCTGCACTCAGCACAACTGATGCTGAAGTCTGTCCGGTTTTGCTGCCAGCAAGCACGCTGCCCCGTCTGCTACCTTTACTTTATCCTTAACTGTAGCAAAACCTTGGCATATCTAAGACTCCACCTCTGTTTTTCTGACCATGAACGCTGCATAATTCGAGTTTTCCTAATTCTGGCTTCTTGGTCTGTCCCTGGTGGTTCCGAATTCCGCCTTTGGTCTGTCCCTGATGGTGATCCTGGCTTTAAAACAGTCAGGACCGCCCATGTCCCAGTAGTAACACCCTGGATCGTCTTTTCTGTTCTAACAGCTGCTGTAAGGGCAGAAAACCATAGATGGAGGCAGCAGGACTCGGGATGTGTAATAGGCAGGAGAGAGCTGGGTCCTACCAACAATGCAGACAAGTGTACTCTTGAGCATGTTTGAAAATCCACGGAAATCTACAGGAACTACTAATGGAGTGCCCCCAGGATTACCCAAAATCAGACAGGTAGCAATTTTATGCTTCTAACTGTTCCTGGGTCTGCTCCTAACAATGGTTTAGATGAAGCTTAAATGCTTCTGCCTTGGATCAGCTCTGAATTCCCACCACTCCTGTCCCTCATTGCCTGTTCTACTAACAAGTGCATTTCTTAGGCATCTCTTCTCTCTATGCTTTCACCTTCTCACTGCTTGTCACATACCTTCTATCTAGAAAATATTTTCTCTCTTCATGCTTTCTCTTAAATCAAGAGTGCAGAAATGAGCAGATATATGATTGTATGAAAATGGCGCCTTCTCACTCACTAGCTCCCTGTAGATATCAATTGGATTACCTCCTGATTTCAGCTGTCAGCAATATTTTTGTTGCAACTATTTATTTTTTTCTGCTAACGCTGCAGAGCAATATAGTGATATACGAAATGGAGTTCCAGGCAGGTCAATGCGTTAAACCTGGATCAGAAACAAGCAAACACTTTTTATCATGACTGAGCACAGGTCTGGAAGCTTATGGGATGTTCTTTCCTACCTGGAGCATCATTAAGTGTTGGAGTATACAGCAATCCAATATGAGCTCCTATAAGTTTTGCTGCAGCCCAATGCAACATCAGACTGCCTAAGGAGCAGAGGATTAAGAAGGTGGAAAAAGGTGGCTTTACCCACAACCTTATTTCTAGTTAGATCATACTTTATTGCACAGTGATGTGCATCTGTAAAAATATGTTTTAAAGGGTGTAGGAAAGAGACATTAAAATGACTCAAAGGCTGGAGAATATGCCAGATTGAAAGGACTTCAAAGAGCTCCATCTGTTGAGTTTATCAAAAAAAGTTCAAGTGTTGGCTTGAAGCAGGGTAAAAGTCCTTCCACAAGGAAAAAATACTGGTTACAGAAGAGTTTACTAAGCTAGCAGGGAAGATTTAAATGATGGAAGCTAATGCTAGAGGTATTCAGACAGGAGACAAGCATTTACCTTTTTGTGGTACAGGGGATTAATCATGAGAAAATTATTAGGGAAGTGATGAAATTTTCATCTCGTAAGGAGTGTAGGTCCTTAACCCCAAAGGAAGTCTGGATACCTTCGTGGAAAATATATTTTAGCCAAACTCCAGTTACTGAGCTCAAGACTGGGAGAACTGTGCAAAACAAGAGGGCCCAAGAAATCCAGGAAGCCAGACTACATGATGTAATGGCCTTCTGTGGATTAAATTCTATGAATCATCAACAGAAATTTAAACTGTATTCTGAGGGAGGAATATGATCCTGGTGATACATGAGCCAAAAACCCCTCAGTTGTGTTAGCAGATCCCAGATATAGTATATAGAGTGGGAGGTTAGGAAATGCATCTCGTTATTTATAAATTGAGTGCATCACTTCAGTTTCTAAAATATCAAGCTGGCCTCATCACTGCCAGGCTTAGCCAAGAAGCCAGAGCATGGGTACTAAGGTCTCTCCTATGAGCTGAGATGGAGCACATCAGCCTCTCGGAAACCTACGCTGACACTCAGTTTGCTCTGGAGCTAAATTAAACTCTTCCGGAGCAGAAAAAAGAATAATTTGGCAACTTTCACTACCAATTGAATACACTTTTTTTGTTTAAAAACAACTGATTTGGTAAAATAACAATTCTTGAACCGAATACTTGTATGCATTAAACAATGTACATTAGAACTTCCAGTTTTACTTAACTTATTAGGTTTTATATATATGTGTACATAATAAAGACTGTATGTGTTTGATGTATACATACTTCTAATAGTAAGCAAAACCTTTACGTTCTAATTCCATTACTCATGACCTACACAGGCAAAAAACATAAAGGAGGCTGTGGTGAGGTGGGAGTTGGTCTCTTCTCCCAAGTAACAAGCAATCGGACNATGCTCTAGCTGACTTTGCCTGGAGGGGTTGGACTAGATGTTCTCCA
>VZTV01037977.1:8631-22771 GCA_013400875.1 Anhinga rufa
CCCGGTCCGGCGGGGGCAGGCGCCGGGTCCCTGGTTCATCTCTGCCCCTTCCCGCAGTGCTGGAGGACACGGTGGAGGAGCGCGTCATCAGCGAGGAGTACAAGATCTGGAAGAAAAACACCCCCTTCTTGTATGACCTGGTGATGACACACGCTCTGGAGTGGCCCAGCCTCACCGTGCAGTGGTTGCCCGATGTGACCAGGTGAGAGAAGGAAGGGAAGAGAGGCCGGGGAGCTGCCAGAGAGGCACAGGGCTCAGCAGCCGCCGATTCACTTAGTTTGCAAAGCGGGAGCTGAGGCTGTTGCTTCTTCCGCTTCTCTTTCTGCCTCTGTTAACCATGTCTGCTAAGTAACTTGAGGATACAAACCATGTAAGAAGAGAGTAATTTGGGTTAGGCTCATCTTTGTGAGCTTGTAACGCTTTATTTCACTTACAGCTTTAAAAACCCTTTGGGCATGTAGAAGGTTTGAGGAAAAAAGTCACGAGTTGATACTTTACAGAACTCTAGCTTAGCCTAGCAGAAGATGTCATGAGGTGTGAGGAGAGAAACCTTTCTCAATTTATTTGTATATAAGAGACCTAATGCTCTTCTGTAGTTAATTCTGATGAGAGAAATGTATGTACGAAATTGGCTTTTTCTTGAAGACTTTTTCCTCGTGTGCACTACAGATCACTATTCTGTAGGGGCTATACTATCCGTCTGATTTTGTTTCTTTGTTTGTTTTGTTTAAGTCTGGACTTATGTAAGAGGATATTGTTCCAAGACCGCTGCTTCACATCCTGGTTCTGACCCTGGCTCACTGTTGACTTCACATATTTTATTTTTCCCATTCTTCCACCTCCTCCTGAAAGTTGTGGGCTCACTGGTTAATTTCTCAAAGAATTTTGAAGGTGGGGATAGGTTCTGATCAGGTGCCAACTACTGTAGAAGTTAAATTGTTGCAGTAACCCCTCAGGGCTCCACTGAGGTGTTGTCCTAGTGGACAAGGACTGGGTCCGTGGTGTTGTAAACTGGATACTGCAAGGTTTTAAAATATCTTAGGTGTAAAGTTCATGCAATAATCAGAGGATGGTCTCTTTCCTCTTTACAATTCCACCTTACATAGGTGATGTTATACTTGGTGGTTAGATGGTCACTTGATTTTGTATACCAGAATGTTTGGGGAAGATGTTGAGAGATGTGAGCTAACTAGTCATGGCATGGAGAAAATGAAGTGGGGGTTTGAGGGTGTGGAGCCCTTATGAGGAACACTTCTGCTTACCTCGTATTTTGCAGATTGACTTAATATTCATTTTAAAACCTGGTATTTCCAATTATCCAGTGTCAAAATATGTAAGCCATTTAAGGCAAGGACTGTCTCTTTGTATGGCACCTGACATGATGGGACACCTGTTCCTGATGCAAGTAAGTGCGTGTGCATTGTGTGTTTTTTTTGTTTTGTTTCGTATTTTTCTTTCCCCCTCAAAGTATATGATGATGCCTTGGAAGTGGTGTAGCAATACCTACGGTGGTTTACGATTGCCCAAATGATTCCTGTTTTCTTGGATTTGGACAGCGTAATTAGTTTGTTGCTTTCGAGAATGCAGAACTTGCTTGGGTTTGACTATTCAGATTTTTTCTTTCAGAGAGAAATGGCATTGTCCATCCAGCCTTTCACTTATTACTAAATGTTGCATTTAACCACCAGAGAAATTTGATTCTAGTTAGGTTTGTGCAGTGTTTAAAAATGAGCTTCAGACATAAAATAATAACTGGTAAAAGCTTCTAAGAGAAGTAACTAAAATAGGTTGCCACTTGTCCTCAGTATTTGTGTTTTATAGAAAGTAGTATTGACTGTTTTCTAAATCAATACTGTGTGACTGCTAGGGGAATTAAAGACAGAAGTAGGTATTGGTGTCCCCTTTAACTCCTGTGCAAATTGTAATTGTCCCTTCCAAGCCACAGTGGCAATGTTTACTGACTGGTATTGCCACTTTAGCCTTGCTGGTTGTACCTTTGGCTTGCTTATGCCAGAGTCCAGTTCGCTTTATTGCACAAGTCTCTTGCGACAAAGAAAAGGATCTCTTAAATGAGTCTCTCTTTTTCTAGCTCCCTGAAGAAGTTTGGATCTTGAGTGTTATTGATGCTGGCTATCAAAACTTCTGGAACTGAGCACGTAATTTTATTCCATGCATTTATTATTCTAAACAGGCCAGAAGGAAAGGATTATGCTCTACACTGGCTGGTTTTGGGAACACACACGTCTGATGAACAGAACCACCTGGTTGTTGCAAGAGTCCAGATTCCCAATGATGATCAGATTGATACTTCGCAATATGACAGTGAGAAAGGAGGTGAGGTGGGCATGCATACGGTCTTAGATGTTTCGGCAGTATTCTGTACTAAGTATTCTGTCTAATGGTATTCTAACTTCCTGTTAAATACTAGAGCTGAGGTACACTTATCGGTTCACGCTAATTCTAGGTTGTGACTAAAAAGCTGAAACTACTTCTTTCAGAAGAGCTTGGGTAACATTATGATATACAGTCCCTACTAGCATTTCTAGTTGTGGTGAAAACTGATACACGTCTATCTCAAATAGAGGCTAAAGCTCTGAAAGAGTTCATATCATAGAGGATTCAAAATATCTAAAGTGTTAATGCTGTTGTGTCACGTGGTGCTAGTCTTTTATAGGCTTTATTGTATTGTGACAAGATGCTTACCACTGTTTCTTGGAGCCGGGGAGATGGCATGAAATGTTGTTTCTCCCGTTTTCAATAGTTGATGTGATATACTGACCCTTTTCTGACAAATGTAGAGTTTGGTGGCTTTGGATCTGTGACTGGCAAAATTGAAATGGAGATCAAAATTAACCACGAAGGTGAAGTAAACCGTGCTCGTTACATGCCACAGAATCCCTGCATCATTGCTACAAAAACACCGTCTGCTGATGTGTTGGTATTTGACTACACTAAACATCCTTCAAAACCAGGTAGGTCAGACTCCTTGAAGTTAAGCAAAATGCCTATTGTTGCTGAGGGGTAGACTTATATATAACTGTAATTGGGAGGAGAGGTGATGGGCTCTGGAATGCGAGTAAGAAGGCCCATATCTTCAGTGACTTTTAACTGCCTGGTTATGCTCAAGATCATGAGAGAACCTTGATAGAAGCAGCACTCTCCTAAGAGGCTGATGTATAAAATACAATTATTGCAAAGGAAACAAAGTTTTTAGGTGATAATGATGGTCTTGTGGATTGATGTGCAAGGTGAAGCTAAATGGAAGGAATCTTCTCTCTTTCAGACCCAAGTGGAGAGTGTAATCCTGACCTTAGATTGAGAGGGCACCAGAAGGAAGGCTATGGCTTATCATGGAACTCAAATTTGAGCGGACATCTTCTCAGTGCGTCAGATGATCATGTAAAAACCACATCTTTTCCCCTATTTAAAAACAAACAAACAAAAACCAAACCATGAACAACCCCTCCTAATTTATGCTGTAATAGATAATTAGAGAAAAACTGGGTTAGTGTAGCTGCATATTGTTATGTGGGGAAGCTCTCACATACTGTAATTATATTTCTAAAGGCTGTCAGTTGACTTTAGGCTGTAATCAACAATCAGTTCTTTGTAACGTCCTTGATGAAGTAAGAACAGAATGTTTTTATAGTTGTCTGCTGGAAGAAATTAGTGTATAACAACCCTTTAAACTGGCTTGGGTCTGAGACCATAAATTAGTAAGACTCTTAAAGGTCACTTGAACTAATTAGGTTATAAATTTCTTTGTGGGCTTTAAAAGTGTGAATTGCTGTTGTGACCTTATAAATAATTGAATTTGCAGAAAACTGATTGATGGCTTAGCTCACTTCTCATGGCATATTAAGTGCTCCTTTTCAAACACAAAGACCTGTTTCAGGAGTGTCACCTCTCTGCTTATAAGTAGAATGTGATCATTTGTTTATTTATTTGAAAGATAATACAGTCAGAGCCCACGTAACACTAGAATGTGACTCTTCTTTACAGACTGTGTGTTTATGGGATGTAAGTGCTGGACCAAAAGAAGGCAGAATTGTTGATGCAAAAGCAATCTTCACTGGGCACTCTGCAGTAGTAGAAGATGTGGCATGGCATCTGCTCCATGAATCTCTGTTTGGATCTGTGGCAGATGATCAGAAGCTTATGATGTAAGTTGGGGTTAAGCAGTTTCTGGATAGTGCCTGCTGTGTGCTGTCAGTGGACCAATCCAGAGCACTTGGATAAAAATATCTGAATTTTGGAGTGATCTCATGTAGCTTTCTAGTGCAATCAACTATAGTAATGCCGCAGAATCACTGAAATCTGCATGTCGCTTCGTATGTTTGCATGATTTGAAAATAAGATGTAGTTAATATGTAGGTCAGCTTCCTGGTGTGAACTGCTCGTGTACGACAGACACAAAATGCCAAAAGGTTATGGAATAAAGCATGTAGCTTCAGACTTAAGTAATAACCCAGTCTCTTAATGTGTAGTGTAGAACCTCCTATGGAAACTTATGTTTGTTCACTCTTGCTCTCTCCTCCCTGCCCCTCACCCTCCCCCAAACCCTTTGTTGCAACAGTTGGGACACAAGATCTAATACCACATCCAAGCCAAGCCATTCTGTAGATGCTCATACAGCTGAGGTCAACTGTCTGTCCTTCAATCCCTACAGCGAGTTCATTCTAGCAACTGGTTCTGCTGACAAGGTTTTTACTTGTGTATACCTTAAATTCATAAGTATTCTAGATGATAGTTCTGTAGCTGTTATAGTAAAACCAATTTCTTGTTACTTCTCACAGACGGTGGCTCTATGGGATCTTCGAAACTTAAAATTGAAACTCCATTCTTTTGAGTCTCATAAAGATGAAATCTTTCAGGTGGGTAAACATTTCTCACAAGTTGTAGAAAAAAAACTAGAAGAGTACTGACTTGGATGAGAACATGTAGATTTTCATAGGGTGACCAACCACAATAAATAGTCTGTTAAACACTAAATAGTGAATTTTGGCTCAACAAATACAGACAGTACCACACAGTTTCTTTCTGCCTTTCCCTGACTTGACTCTGAAGCAAGTATTCAACAACTTACTGCTAAAAAGATACCCGGAGTTTGCAAGTACCTTCAGTACAGGTAGAGGGTTTCTCTAAAACATCTTGCTGTAGAGACAACTTGGGTTCCAATCTAATATTGTGAACTCTGCCTACTCAGTAGGTGCAAGTAACGCTGAATTTTAGACAAATGCCATGATACGGTAAATCTGTGGCAGTGAAATAATGTTGGCTGTTCAATTTGAGAAATCTTAACACTTTAAAGCACTCTTTTTGAGCGACAGGATATCCTTTGTGCTGGAAGAAACTGATTTATTGAACATGGTTGTTGAAAATTGGTAGCCGGGTGCAGGTGATGGTTGTTCAGGGTATGTTTTGGAAACCAGTAACTGCTCCAGTCAAGTTGTTTTCTTTCCATAGGTTCACTGGTCTCCTCACAATGAAACAATTCTTGCTTCAAGTGGTACTGATCGTCGGCTTAATGTATGGGATTTAAGGTGAAGAGCAATTCCCTTCTTTTAGTATATATGAACTGATGATAAAGTATTTCTGAGGCCTTTTGATTTTTTTTTGTCTTCATTTGGTAGACTTGATTTGTGCTGTCCTCTAGCCTGCCTTGCTTGCTTAACTCGGACCTGGTCTTCCGGGTATACAGTAGAAGCACCACAGTACTTCTCTATGAGGGTTTCTTGCTGATAATATTGTTTTCTGTTGTCTTTAGTAATAAGCGATTTCTGCCTTCTTGTGCTTCACAAGTTAGATTCCATTTCAGTAATGATAATGGCGAACAGTTGATGTTTTGTACCTGAGGCTTATAGTTACTTGACAGTGAGAAAAACCAATAGCAAAAGCCAATTCTGGAAACAAAGGCCAGGAACTGTGAAGTTAAGCTGGTATAGGATGCAATTTTCATTATTAATAAAAAGTATATACTACTTTCTTACAGTAAAATTGGAGAAGAGCAGTCTGCAGAGGATGCAGAAGATGGGCCTCCTGAGCTGCTGGTAAGCCTTTGTTCAGCTTTCAGTCTGCTGACACGCCATATGGCAGTATGATGCCTTATGACTGCGCTGCTAAAACAGCAGCACTTCATAAATCTTTTCACCTCCCTGGTTTCCAATCATTGCTCTAACTTGCAGTAGGCTTCCTCTGTTCAATCCTGAGGTAGTGATTTTTTTATTTATTTTTTTTTTTCCCCCAAAGCTGCCCTGGACATGATTGACATGTATTTATTGTCGAACATATTTACGGTTCGGCCAGGTGCTTGTCAGTGCTCTCTTCTAACTAAATGCATGTAAAACCAAGGCCTCAAGATTCTTTATCTTGCATTAGGCCAGTTAGATCCCATAGAGCTGACCTGACTGGTGTGGAGAGTACAAAGGCTTATGTTTTGTTTTGCTTCCTCGGGAAACAAACAATTAAAAATGCTTGTAGTTGGGTTTCCCTGTTTCCTGTGTAACTTTCTAAGTGCTCATATAATTAGATGAGGTAACGGATATAAAATATGACTGGATTCCACAGCACAACCTTGTGTGAAGTAGCACCATTTTGAGGATGTCAGTCAGTTGTTGCTCTAACTATGAACTGTTGGTCTTAAATGCTGTCTCAGCAATTGCCTCTCTGTCTGTAAGCCATGAATTGGAATGCTCTGTCTCACACACGCCTTCTTTACGTCTGTATTGTGAATCTCTAGTAGCAAGTGCTTCTTCTTCTTTGTGTAGCCATCAGCATGATGAATTTAACTTCTGAATCTTGGGTTTTAACAGATTTCTCTCTAGAGAAAAAAAAAAAACACAACTTGTGGGTTTGTTTTTTTTTAACAGTTTATTCATGGAGGACACACTGCCAAAATTTCCGACTTCAGTTGGAATCCTAACGAGCCTTGGGTAATCTGTTCTGTATCGGAGGACAACATAATGCAGATATGGCAAATGGTGAGTGTCACAACAGCTCATGAGTTGCTCTCAAGCTTGTTGCATAAATGAAACAAATGGCTTGTTCTTCTTAGGGCAGCTTGTGCCTTTGATGACAGAAAGTAGTCTGTCCCCTGTACTTATTACACTGTTTGACTGGAGATTAAGGCTTTCAAAGGAAAATACAGACTAAACCAACCTGGATAAATGCAGCTGCTAGCTAATTCTTGACTCCAAGGCTTAGGTACTAGTTAAGAATAAATGCAGCAGTTGTGAACTTATATCCACTACTGGCTGAGACTCACTCCTCCCCTCCTCTGCTGCATGTTGACTGTGAAGCAAGCTGCCTTTTAACTCTCCATTTCATATTATTTTATACTACAGGAATTTGATCAGTTACCTTACAAATGTGGAATAAAGTCACTTGGGAATAATTGAAGTTAAAAAATGTAACAGACTTAAACATGTGTCATGGGTCAGGCTTTTTGGTTTTTTTTTATATCTGTTCTTTAAGTTATTGTGCGTGTTTGGACTGAGGTTGAAATAAGTCTGAATAAAATGTTCGTGGTAAGGCTAATGGTTAAATGGCTGAAGCTTACGCTGCTGAAATAAAACAATGCGGGAAGACACTGTGTGCACATTCCTAAATTTGGCTGCCCTTTAAGAGCAGGCAGGGAGAAGGTCCCTTTAAGGAGGGGATGATGTCCGTGCCTTCTTGGTATTATGCTTTTTCTATATAAAGTGTAGAAGATTGTTGAAAACCAATTGTGTCTACCACTTGTAATGTAATATTTTGTGTCTTTAGGCAGAAAACATTTACAATGATGAAGAACCGGATATAGCAGCAGCCGAACTGGAGGGTCAAGGAACATAACTTCTCTTCCTTGAGGAAATACTGGATATGACATAGTAATATAATTTGACTACTGTATAAATTTAAAAGAAAAAACCTCCTTAAAAAAAAAACCAAAACAAACAAACAAAAACCCACAAAAACCCCACAAAACTCCAGCACTGGGCAAAAATGTTTCATCAAAATGCAAATATTTTTAATTGGGCACAAAAAGCTTGTATAGTCAAGTGGTCATGGGATACCCGGGGTTCTTTAGGCATTTTGAGCCATTGTATACTGTACAGCAATTAGCTTGTAGGGAAAATAAGAATGACTTACTACCTATGTCTATATTTTTAAAGAAACTTAGTGGGTTCCTGTAAATAAAACAGTCAAATCCTTGCTCTTCCTACACAGAAAGTGCACCAAAAAAAAAAAGACTTTTTAAAATTAATATGTAAAAAGAGCTTTTCACTTTTACACAACACTTTTGGATTGGCTTTGCAGAAATAAATTTTGTTAAATAAAACATTTGATGTGTTTAATGTCCATTGAGATAAGGTATTCATAATTTAATTTCTGCATGATAATCAAGACACGTAGTTCTTAGTTTATAACTTAGCCCACAGTTAAAGGTCTGGGGAGATGAGAGGTGTCTCGATGTGAAAAACTTGGAATAGAGAACTTGGATCCCTCACAAACAGAATGGGCATAGAAAGGGGCTTGGGGAGTACTCGGGGATGGCCATGCAGACTCCTGTAAAGCTCACGTATAAATCGTGAGCAGACTCAAGTAACTGTTGAGTTGGGCTTTGGGTTTGGGTGGGGTTTGTTGGTTTGGGTTGGTTTTGGGGTTGGTTTTTTTTGGTTTGTTTTTTTGAGTGGTGGTAGAAGCACTGTCCTTTAACGTTAATTTTCTTGCCTTGGGCACTGATGGCAATGTGCTCAGTGAATTGGTATGGCCTGTGTTTAGTTAGAGCCCTCCTGTAGCTTTTTTTTGATTTAAATGATGTGTCTGAAATAGAGTAATATCTGAACAAATACAAGACAGACAAGCACGCAGTTTGCCTGTGAACCTCTGGCTAACTGAAAAGCTGGAGAATTTGGACCATGTAGAAGTAGCATATCCCTATAATTATCATGGTTCTACAGGCAAGTTATGGCTTACCCTGGGAGCTGTCAGTCAGGCAAATCTAAGTTGGTGCCTAACTTGAGGTTAATTTAAAGCTTTTAGTTACTTAAGACAGGTGTCAATTAAATGAATTGTTGGCTGTCCTGATCTTTCTGCTCAAAGTGAAAAAAAAAAAAAAAGACTACTTTGGTGACTGATACTGAAAATGTGAGTTTTGATGTTGAAAATGTTACTTCCCTCGATGCATATCTTGCTCTTGTCTTCGCTTGAGTTTTATCAAGTTAGCAGGCTGCTGGGCTCAGGCTGCACATCCTGAGGTACCAGGACCACTTGCCTGCTTCTGGGAGCCAGCAAGGGGTTTCACCTTTTTTCTTTTTTTTTTCTTTTCTCCCCCTCTCTCACCCACCTATTAAACTCTCTCATCTCTACCCATGAGGTTTTCTTCCCATTCCCTCGCCTGCCTTGCTGCAGGGGAGCAAGCTGAGCGAGCTGCTGTGTGAGTGTTTAGCTGCTGGCCAGGGTCAAGCCACCACTCTACCATTCCTGAATGGAAAACTGCTATTTGAGGTAAATATTTCCATTTTTTAGGGGTAAGAGTTGAATGAATACGAGCTTTGATTTAGTTCCTTCCGTGTTCTGTGTGGGAATTCGGTAGGCTGGATGCTCCCTAGGCCTAGCAGACCTGTGTAATGTTACACCCCATTCTTAAAAGCATCAATACTTGGGAGCAGGGTGGGAGCAAACAGAAGATGGTTTTGACGAGGGAGCTAATTGGCTTTGACGAGACTAAGTACCATGTACTAGCGCTGCAGTATTGATGTAATGTTCTGCCACAGCCAGCCCTTTGCAGGATGGAGGTGGAAGTTGTTCCCCTCCAGGCGTCTGTGGCTCAGCATTTTGCTCCTCAGGAAGGTGCCCACCTGTATGTCACCGAGAGGACCAGCTTCCTTCCAGCATAACCTGCTGGAACATCGCCTGCAGGAGATGATCCCCGTCCGTGCTGGTGCTGTGAGGGAATGGCAGCAAAGCCGCGGAGCGAAGGCCTTGTTAACTTTCCTGTTTACCATTTGGCTAACGGTCATTCAGCTAGAAGAGTCAACATCTGTTGACAAAGTCTTGGTTTGTGTAAGCAGGCCAGCAGTTTTCTCTTGCTCACCTTACAGAATGGGCTCCACAATGATATCTGAGGGGAACTCTGGATGCTAATTTAATTTGCAAGTGGCAGCAAACTATAAGCATTGAACATGCTGAACTTGGGGAGGGTTTTTGGTCAGGTCCTACTTCCTTTGACATCCATTTTGACATACAAAGCTCTTGGAAAGTAGGAAACCAAGAGGTCAATGGCCTGACTGGTTGTTACTGGGAAAACAAAAGTGCTTCCCAGAGAGCATGGTGGTAGCTCTTCCTGACACAAATACAGCTGTGGGCTATTTCCTGACCCTCCTGCTGCTGGTGCTCTTCAGCACTCACTTGAAGGAGACCTACTGGCTGCTTTGTATCAGCATGTCGAGTGTAGTTTGTTCCTGTAATTAGTGATTTCAGCTTTGTGTGTCTGTTATGGCTGGGTTGTCTTAAGTATTCTTACTGCCTCACTAACTAGATCACAGAATCACAGAACGGTAGGGGTTGGAAGGGACCTCCAGAGATCATCTTGTCCAACCCCCCTGCGTGAGCAGGCACACCTAGAGCAGGGGGCACAGGACCTCGTCCAGGCAGGGTTTGAATGTCTCCAGGGAAGGAGACTCCACAGCCTCTCTGGGCAGCCTGTGCCACTGCTCTGGCACCCTCACAGGAAAGAAGCTTTTCCTCATATTCAAGTGGAACTTCCCGTGTTCCAACTTGTGCCCGTTGCCCCTTGTCCTGTCATCGGGCACCACTGAGAAGAGTCCAGTCCCATCCTCCTGACACCCGCCCTTCAGGTACTTAAAAGCATTGATGAGATCCCCCCTCAGTCTTCTCTTGTCCAGGCTGAACAAACCCAGGTCTCTCAGCCTTTCCTCATCAGGGAGATGCTCCAGTCCCCTGATCATCCTTGTGGCTCTCAGCTGGACTTGCTCAAGCATCTCCCTGTCCTTCTTGAACTGGGGGGCCCAGAACTGGACACAGCACTCCAGATGCGGCCTCACCAGGGCAGAGTAGAGGGGCAGGATGACCTCCCTCGACCTGCTGGCCACACTCCTATTAGATAGAGTGGGAAGGAGGGGTGAGCTACCAATTACAGTGCTATTCTCATTGCTCTTAAGCTGCTTGTTTTCAATCCTGGCCTCCTGTTAGCAGGAGCACCTCCCCGACCCCCTGGTCATCATGCGTAGACATGTCTCCTCCTGCACCTTTTTCCAGAATGGTTCCTCTAAAAGTGACACAGGTAGGTGCAAAAGACTTGAATGTTTCTGTGCAAGGCAGAGATGCTGGCAGCGTTTAGCAGGCAGGCAGCAGCTGGAGAGGACGTGCTGAACAGCATGAAAGGTCAAAGCTGCTGAAGGACACCTGGGCCGCTACCCAAATAACCACGCATTGGTCTAGCTGGTGTTCGTGGGTATAGAAACGCTCCAATTCCTTGTGCAGGAAGTGGGGATGAATGGGTTCTCTTCAGCGTGGTGTTGGCTTGACTAACAGACACGCAGTGCAGGGGGACGTCTGCTGCTGAAGGGAGCAATCTGGCCTGAGGCAGCTGCCGCGCTAGAGCTTTCTGTCCCCGGCTCCAGAAACATCTCAGGGCCCCTCAGGAAGCTGGAGACCTGGCGTTAGAGGCCCGTGCGATAGTCTGGCCCTGTAACTTTTACTTCATTCTTGTTTGAAACAGGGCCTCCTGCTGAAGGCAGAACACCTGCTGAAGCACTGCTGTGTCTGGCAAGACCCAGACAGATTGCCGCTCGTTCACTCATAAAATCCTAAAGCCATTCAGGTTTGGTAATGACCTTGTTTTGCATCCTGGTTCACTGGATAAAGTTAAATACTTGAAAAGCAAACCTATCTGATTAGCAGCATACTGTCAAGAGAAATTCTGGCACCAGTACAACGCTCTCTACAGCCCCCCTTACCCGTAAGAAAAAAACCCCAATAAGCAGTTGTCAGTGTTGCTGATTTCCTTTACTGAAATGCCAAGCGCTCCAAGAGTCGCTCACGGGTAGATGCCTTCAATGACTCGCAACACCCTGCTGCTTCCCTGTCGAGCACTGAAGATGCAGCTGGCTGGGGCTTAGAAACACGCTCAGTGCCTGCTCTCATACAGCTGAGAGGCAGCAGGATGGCATAATTTATTATGGAACAAGAGGAGAGCGTAGTTCCATTATGTTTTATATACTTGTAGTTCAAAGTGCTGCAGCAAGTATAACATTGTCTTTCACAATACATGCACACACCCCCCTTCTTTCAATAGTGGCACCCTTGCACAAGCCTTATTGAGGTAGCTTGGTCCCACAGGCAGGTCACAGGGCCGGTAATTAATTTAAAAGAGGCAGCCTACCTCTTGTCAACTTAAACTTTTTCATTACTGACTGAGAATGTGCTGCTGGGACCATTATGGTGTTTAATTTGCAAGTCCTATACATTTATCTTTTTATTGCCCAAGTAGAATGTTTGTGAAACAGTGGAAGGTCACAATTTTTAAGCCTCTTTGTCTGTGGAGTGCCTTAATATTTTGATTTTAAAAGTGGGTTTAAATAGTAAGTAGATAGTGCTTATATACTGCATATATAATGGATTTGAAGTTAAAAAAAGCCATAAAATAGTCAACCTGAACAATGGCTACAGCAAGATGTTTATTTATTGCATTAAACAAGTTACTTTGTGTGTACTCGCAGAGAATACTCAGTTCAGTAAGTTACTCCAGCAGGTTGGTACATGCTGGGGAGAGGAAAATCCAGCACGCTGTCCCTCCCTGGCCTTTCTTTTTAAAGGAACTGCGTAGAGAGTTGAGACCTGCCCTTTTTGTTAGCTATTTCCAGAAGTGCAGGCATAACAAAAACTAGAGGAGGTAATTTAAAGGGAAATATTGCCAATTTAGGGTGATGTCCTCATTTGTTCTCAACACCTATACATTTGATGCAGTTTTTCAGCATAAAGGCTATCTTCCCTCTAAAGTTTTTCAGCCTGTACCAAGGAAATCCACATTCTTTCACTTTTGTACTGAAATAAAACATGACTGACAGTGGAACTATAAACTACATTGAAAACACAGACCTGTGTTTTTAGAAGTTGAATGATAAAATCTTCAGCCACGCTTTCTCGTTAGACCACTCGAGTGCTTCAGAAGAGGTGGGTACTGGAGAGCAGCACCCTTGCACGCTTCCAGCCCCGCAAGGTAGCGGTGGTTCATCGCTGATAAGGCCAACACACATTACTTGTGCACATCAAATTTTTGTTCCCACTGCTTTCTTCTCCAAGAACCTGATGGTTTGCATCACCAGCTCCTCTGAATGTCAACTTGAGAAACAAAAGTATCTCCCCAAGGGGTTGCAAGCGTTGAGTAACTGGTACTGAAATATTTCTGGCCTATAGGCATGATTTTTAGTATTATGAGGATAGTTCACCTAAAGGACACTTAGTTTTAGTTCTTATCAACATGCCAATTAGTTGTCCTCCTTGACTATACACTTTATCACCCAGCTCTTGGCATCTTCTGAGGTGGGATGTTCTCTTTTATCAGTCTCTCAGTTCTTCTTCAAGGATATAGTTGTAAAACAAACACTTCCCTATCTCTCGGCTCCCTTCTCTGGCTGCCAAGTTCTGTTTTGCCAGGCTCACAAGGTTCATTGTTATGGCTTCACAGAAAATTCCATTTTCTTCAGGATATTGGTGCTGGGAAAAAAACCAAACACCTCCAACAAGTTACTTGGATTAAATACCAGTAACATATCTTGCACCTGGCAGAACTGAGGTAGTTATTTTGACTTTTAACACCAGAACATAAATTCAGTGGAAGTGATAGTAAACAGCATCAGTACAGCATATTATTACCTGGTTGCAGTTAGAATAAAGTTGAAGATGAGAGACTTGAATTAATTTCCTCACAAGATGTAACAGGGTATTTAAATTTTTAGATGCTGCGATTACTTTCTTGAAGTAGAGCTTTAGGAGCAGTGCTCTTGGCATAGTCTTGAATTACACACAAGGCCTGCTTAAGACTCAACTGCCGCAATCCATGAGGTAGGCACACCCCAAATCCTGTTGAAATAATATTTGACTGCAAACCCAGAAGACAAACAGTTTATTTTAA
>VZTV01037981.1:3609-34132 GCA_013400875.1 Anhinga rufa
GTAAGCCCTCTCTATCAAGTGACCCAGAAGAAGAATGATTTCAAATGGGGCCCTGAGCAATGACAAGCCTTTGAACAGATTAAACAGGAGGTAGTTCATGCAGTAGCCCTTGGGCCAGTCCGGGCAGGACAAGATGTAAAAAATGTGCTCTACACCACAGCCAGGGAGAATGGTCCTACCTGGAGTCTCTGGCAGAAGGCACCAGGGGAAACCTGAGGCTTACCCCTAGGGTTTTGGAGTCGGGGATACAGAGGGTCTGAAGCCCGCTATACTCCAACTGAAAAGGAGACATTGGCAGCATATGAAGGGGTTCGATCTGCTTCAGAAGTGGTTGGTACTGAAGCACAGCTTCTCCTGGCACCCCGACTGCCGGTGCTGGGCTGGATGTTCAAAGGGAGGGTCCCCTCTAACCATCATGCAACGTATGCTAGGAAACCTCAATCGTCCAGGAATCTTGGAAGTGATTATGGACTGGTTAAAGGAGCCCATGTCTCTCTGTGTTGCCCAGGCTACGCTGCAGTAGCTATTCACAGGCACAATCCCGCTAATGATCAGCATGGGAGCTTTGACCTGCTCAAAAGTCTCCAACCTGGGCAGGTTCACCCCACCTTAGTCAACCTGGTGTCCCCCGGCTCCCCGGGGCTCACCATATTGATGCTGGCCTTAGCTTGGACGCCCGCTCAGCATAGCGCACTGCAGCCTAGAACTCCTGGGCTCAAGCCAGCCCGCTCAGCCTCCCGAGTAGCTGAGACTACAGGCAGGAGCCACCCGTGAATCGGCTACAGTGAAGAAAATTAACTCTATCATGGCCAAAACCACGACAGGTATAGAGCACGAGATCAGTACCGACAGCAGGCACAGAATACAAGGCTTGTTACCAGCTCAGAGGAACGTTACAATCAGGCTTTCATCTGTTCAGAACTTCAAAACTGGGATGTCCTGTGTTGAACATCTGTATCTGCTGCGGCACTACGAGACAGTGGGAAACAGGTTCTAGAGTCTGAGGTGGAGGGACTTAGCCTCCTCACAACACCTTGGTGTGCTAGTGGCTGTCTGTCGTAATTGACTCTTTTAACTATAGCAATAGATTTGGCCTCATTGCAATATATCCTGCAGGGAGAGGAAAATGAGAAAACAGACTGTGGTACTTCTAATGAGTAGAACACTTCAGCCCATATTCAGTCAGATTCACTGATTATAAGGTATCTATTTACTCTAAGCTGGACGAGCAAAATCTCTGTCATTGGGTAGAATAAACACTGTTTAGAGTGGAACTATTTGTAATATGCTTTAATTGGCAATTTTCCCTTAATGAATAATATAACATCTTTCATACGAGGATTCTGCAGCTCTGTGATTTTTTGTCCCTGTATTAAGAGATGTGAAAACTGATGCACAGAATAAATTCTCTTAATAACAGAGCTTAGAATAATACATCCATTATCACAGGGATCATGCTTGTCTTCTATAACCACATGAATGCAACCAGAGCAAGAAAGTGATGCAAAACACGCACATACTTAAAATCAACATCTTTTCTTCAGAACAGATGGCAATATAAAATATGAATTAAGAGTAACTTCACATAAATTAAGGAAAAATCCTTTTTTGAATAGCAGAAGATACCTGGCTATTTAGAAACTGTGTTTATACTTACAACGTTTCTTCTGCATGAAGGTATGGCCAAGAGGTTCAGTCAACAAAGAAGAACTGCATATGTTTTTTTGTAGGCTACACAGAGGCTCGCAGACTAGACAGATTCACAATGCCAAAATGTCACTGAGGCTGTCTTTCAGAGGGACAGCTGAAGGAGTTTAATCTGCTCCAGGGAAAAGGTTACCTGAAATGATGAAGTCCAGCTGACTGGGTGCATCCAGGAGCTGAAACATCCTCTCACAGAAAACTGCTGTGTGTTGATAAGGTGAGTTTTGTTGATAGCTATACTATACAGTTTAAGGTAACTGGAAAGTTTCAACTGAAGAAAGTTTTAATTCTTTGTCTTTTAAAAAGGCTTTTATATGCTCTGTTCTTCACTTTAGTCGGGCAGTACCTATCCTCAAGGGTCTGTACTGGGACCAACACTGTTCAGTATCTTCAATGACATAGACAGTGGGATTGAGTGCATCCTCAGCAAGTCTGCGGATGGTGCCAAGCTGAGTGGTGCAGTTGATGTGCTTGCGGGAAGGTATGCTATCCAGAGGGACCTTGACAGGCTCGAGGTGTGGGCCCATGTGAACCTCATGAAGTTCAACAAGGCCAAGCACAAGGACCAGCACCTGGGTTGTTGGAATCCCCAACAGTAATACAGACTGGAGTATGAATGGATTGAGAGCAGCCATGCAGAGAATGGGGATATTGGTGGATGCAAAATCGGACATGAGCTGGCAATGTGCACTTGCAGCCCAGAAGGCCAATTCACTCCTGGGCTGCATACAAAGAAGCATGGCCAGCAGGTCGAGGGAGGTGATTCTGCCCCTCTACTCCACTCTCATGAGATCCCACCTGGAGTGCTGCATCCAGCTCTGGGGTCCACAATAAAAGACAGACATGAACCTGTTAGAGCAGGTCCAGAGGAGTGCCACGAAAATGATCAGAAGGCTGGAACACTTCTCCTGTGAAGAAAAGCTGAGAGAGTTGGCGTTGTTTAGCCTGGAGAAAAGATGGCTCCAAGGAGACCTTATTGTGGCCTTTCAGTACTTAAAGGGGGCTTGTAAGAGAGATGGAGAGAGATTTTTTCACCAGGGCTTGTAGTGACAGGACAAGGGGCAACGGTTTTAAACTGAAAGAAGGTAGATGTAGATTGGATATAAGGGAGAATTTTTTTTTTATGAGGGTGGTGAGACACTGGAATAGGTTGACCAGAGAAGCTGTGGATGCTCCATCCCTGAAAGTGTTCAGGGTCAGGTTGGATGGGGCTTTGCGCAACCTGATCTGGTGAAAGATGCTCCTGCCCATGTCCCCTTGCCCAAGGGTTGGACTAGATGATCTTTAAAGGTCCCTTCCACTCCAAACCATTCTGGTTTTCTATGATTCTGTCATGTTACTCTGTATTAGATAATGAACTGGACTATCCTAATACATCATACTCTATTAGGATTTACACATTTCCAAGACTTGATTTTCACTAGAATAAACACCTACTTTTATGTTTCCCAGCGTGTTCTTATCAGAATGTATACTCTTTCAAGAGTTTGCCAGTACCAACTAGAGCTGCTTGTAGCAGAATAAAACCCCCTGCTTTTAATACATGCATATGTAAAAAATCGGTCATAAATTAAAGTAATGGGCCAAACATTGTCATGATAAATTCACTGACTTCAGTGGAGTTGTGCTAGCTTACTTAAGGATTAAACTTGGTTCAGTAAGGTCATTAGGAAAATAAAGGACTGCAGAAATAATTTTTCTGAAATCATGAAAGTGGATTGTGTAAGACCACAATGGAGCAAAAATGTAAAGAGCAGGATAAAGATAATTACACAAAACTCTGTATGGGTACCCAGACCAATATTGTCAATATGTGATCTGATGTAAAGAAACACACATACACTACCACAAAAACAAGAATAAAATAATTTCTCACAGGTTCAATTCAAAAGACATTTCCCCTTAGAGAAAACACTATAAAAGGCTTCCTCTCTTCAGAGAAGTCAACAGAATGGAAGGGAATGAAAAGTGGCAGGTAAAACCTCTGCAACTCCAAACATTATTCAAAGCTAGAAAATGAAAATGGTTCATTACAAGATGAGGAAAAAGACATAGCTGATCAGTCAACTCACTTATATCTCAGCAAACATCTCAGGTTTGCACTTTGTCCATCTGCAGAAACCAAAAGATTTTTCTGACCTCACGAATTGGCAAGAAATGGCTTATGTACTGATCTATTCAGCTCAGCATATACTTGGCACCATTCATCCCAGCTCTCACAGAACCAAATACATCTACCATGAGGGCAATTGCTATGGAGTTTCTTAAAGTCAAGAGGAAAAAGCCTCATTTGAGCAACTGGTATGTCACAGTGGTGTCACATTGACTCTGGTCTAATTGGCTGACATAGCTGAAGATGGTGACCACTGAGCGCTACTATCATTGCTATTCTGCAGCTCTGCACACAGCAGAGCTAAAGTATAGTGAGGCAGGACTTCTAAAAAATTGTTGGCAATGTCATATTAAAAAGTTATGAGGAGATGACACCTTATTTATGGCCTGGAGGTTTCATTCAGCTTCCTAAATCATTTGCTATCCAGAGATTACCACTAAAAAGTTGCAATATAGTGCTGTATTGGCACAGAAGCACCTAAAGAGAATGACATGTCTAAACATACAGGAGCAACTGAATTTGTCCTGGTAAAACATATTCACATTCATCAAGAATAACTTGGTATGTGAATAGAAAATAAGATGTTTATTCACCAGCCTAAATGAGAGTTTGCAGTATCATATTCATTCACTCTTAGCTAAGTATGCATGCTGGCAAGATCCATATATGGCTTATATGCTCTGCCTAGACTGCAGACAGAATTTACTTTTTTAAAAATTATGTTAACTTTGTTAAAAATACGTATCTTGAAGAAGCCTCTTTTAAAATTTGCATTCTGTAGTTTAAAACTCTGGAGCCTCTCTCCCATTTGAACTGGGCATTTGAGAAATACAACCATACTGTCTCCTGTTCTATGTCAGACTGTCATGCACATCCACTGATAGCGAGGCAAGCATGTCAGACCTGTGGCTATAGAGGGAGAGGTTCTTCCATGTATCGTTTCCAATATTAGTACAAATATTTTGTACCTTCTATATTCTATATGCATTACCTCTTCAGAACAGGTGTAACCTCAGACTACTTTTCAGATAAGTTGGTTTTCTGTATCCTGATGGCTTCTTTAAATAAATATCAGCATGGCCATTTGGCTTCACTACATTAATGCAACCTCTAGAGTGAGGAGGACGGGCCACCAAGCAGATGCTGTGACAGCTACCCTTTCAAGCAAAAATAAAGAGCTGTAAAAGAAGATGCACCTGGTTTTATTTAAGATTTCACGTTACCTCTTCAATGGTTTCTGCTTGCTGACAAGCAAACACATGACCTAAGCATCAGCAGCTAGAATTACCTATTTGGTTAAAGCGTGTATTTGCTGACTTAATGTGTTCAGCATTTGTGACTTGCACAGAGGAGTTGACAAATACAATCATCTTGTCCTTACTTAATTATTTTGTGGAGCAAGAAATGACTCAGTTCATTTTTCTTCCTCACTTTACTTGTTCCTAACTATGGTAGTGTGCCAAAAAACAGCTCACAGCCATTAGCCTTCTCTAACATACAAAGTCAAAGTAAATTTCCAGCTGGCAAATGAAATGCAATGTTGATTAGGAATGCAATATATTTGAAACATTTGACCTTTAAAGCACAAAAACCTTGCATCTGAAATAGAGTAAGTTTGTCACATATCCACAAAGCCATATCAAATCAGGAAATGCAGTTGTTAGAACTGATTAATGCTGACTTTGCAGTTTCATGATTTTTGTATGTATGTGTCATAGTCCTAACCTTGTGAAAGGAACACTGCCAAGTCCCTGACTTCCCAAATATATTCTACTTTGAAACCGTTATCCTCTTGTGGAATTATATTATACATATTCCAATTACATTACATTTAACTAAGATCTCAGATTTTACCTTCAAACTGACAAACTGTATCAAAGCAAACATCTGAGAACTTGAAACTGAAATACACTCTAAACCTTACTAGTTTTGTACTATTGATAATTGCTGTTTCAAAAGTAACCAAACTGTGGACTTCCTTAATACTGTTTGGACTCATCCCCTGAAATACAAGTTCTAGAAAGAGCTTGAAATTCTTTTCCATGCTGATACAAACTGATTTTTGTGCTCAGACATTGTCTATCAGGTGTCTAACAATAAGATGCACAAAAAATGAAACATTGAATACGAGAAACCTTTAGTTATGTACCATTATCACTCAAATTAAACTCATTTCCTCATTCTATGTAAGTGTGGACTCAAATTCTATCCATATGGAGGAAGGCTTATTCAGTCCTTATGCTTCAGAGATTGCTGCACTAGTTAGCTCTGCCCAGGGCTTTCTGCCTGGATCTGGGGGTAAAATAAAGGTGTGAAAAAGGGGAAAGAGTTTAGGTATGCCCAAGTTCTCCAGTTCTTCCTCTTGTGGTACAGGCTACAATATGAAATATAGGGCTATGCTGATAAAAAAAATAGCGGCAAAATTTTTCTTACAAAGCCTATTATGTCAACGATAGGTTGAATATTATTCCTGTCGAATACAGGCAAGTTGGCAGTACAGGCTCCTGGTAAACTGTATGATGTAAGAGAAACATATTCTGGGATTCAGATTTTCCTCTTAGAGACTAAAAACATTCACCATTTGTCCTAATCCTGCTTTAACAAGACTGGAAAGAACTTTGACTGATTTCAACAGAAATGAAGCTCCTCACAAATACAGTTTTGTATTTTGTTTAGTCGAATGCACATACATGCTTGCCAGTAGAGGGGGTATAGCTCAACCGTTTTTCTTTCTAGAAGGGGCTGTCACTACTGAGGACCATATGAAGAAGAAGATGTAAACAGAAAAGCTGTGCAAATTTACATGTCTTTAGAAAGAGGAGCTGCGAGGGGAGAAGGGCTTCTGGGATGCAAAAGAAAAAAGCAGTAGGAAAATAAATATTAATTTCAAGCTTCCAGCAGTTTAATACAAGCCAACCAAAAGACAGAAGTCGCAAGTACCTTCAATTGATTTCAGACTGAAACCTCTTCTGTTAAGTATTTTATTTCAACAGTGTACATATCCTACTTATTTTGAATACAGAAATTTTGCATGTTAAAAATTCCAGGAATAAACCCAAGCATTATGTAATTCAATGAGTTTCTGCATCACAGCAAAATAAGACGTTGATGTATTCTCCTTGAGAAATGATGGGTAAAAAACTTAATACCGTTATGTGAGTCCAATCTATTGAACTGGAACAGTTGAACAACACTTTGCTATGTCCCCATTGGTAACAGCAAATTCTGGTGAGGAAAATTCCCTCCCAGAAAAATGGAGCAAACCTCAAAGACAGACAGAAGATGCTTTTTTTATGTTAGAGAATTCCTGGCTGCCATCAAACCAACAGCAACTAGCAAAAGAAAATTTTTCGGATTTCCAAAAATATGTGTCAAGAATGTTGACAAATATATGAACTGACATTAACAAGGAAGTTCAGGCTCAAACTACCAAACTGATCTCTAAGAGGCCTGGGGTTTTGAGCAACTATATTAGACATTTTTTTGGGAAGACCTCACAAATACCTTTGAGGCCAAGGTGTGGTTGCCCAGCACTTCCCAAATTAGACTATTATGTCATGATTCAAGAAAGCTCTGTAATAACTGCTTAATTACTAACCCAAATGCATATGCGTTATTCTGACCTTCAAAGTCAGACTCTGGAAATGGTGGGACCCAATGCAGGAAACCCTTTTTGAGTTCGCTCCAGCCCAGTAAGTGAAGCATGCGTTGCAGAGCGTGTCCAGAAGGATGCCTGGTCAGTTTTGAATCCCTGCTAAGCTTTGTAACGCTTCAGAGGAATACCCAGATATTCTCAGATGCAGTTTAAGATAAAAAAAAAACCCTGCTACAATGTCTTAGAAAGTTAAAATGCTTTGTTATAGACCAGAGCAATTAATGTTTAAAAGGCATAATATCCTGATGCTATATGTCAAGCTATTCCTATACTGTAAAAGTGAAATAAATACTAGTGTTAAGTCTTACAGCCCATGGCTTCAAATTGAGTTAAAGGAGTGTAATTCAGGACAGCATTAGCTCTATTGTGGTCAATTTGTATGACTAAAACCACCATTTGATGGGCAACCATGCACAACTGTTCTATTCATGTAAATGTAGGGGGTTTATATACATCAATTTCGTGCATGTAATATAGGCATCTATCAGTTAAAGAAACAACTCTAAGTGTACCTGTGCTACCTAGTTCACTGTATCGCCGTTAATGATGTTCAAGGTAACCCCAAGAGGTGGTTCTTCTTACACACCACACACGCATGGGACAATTGTCAACCATAGTCATCCAAACATACTTGGGAATAATTTTGTCTATAGGAGGGAGTCTTTGCCCGGTGTACACTGCACAGCCATTACCCAGAGCTAAAGACTTATAAAACTCAAGTCTGTTTTATCCTCAGAGGAAGGAAGGAAGGAAGGAAGGAAGGACAATGCTGCAATAAAGAACAGAATTATTTATTGTCTTGCACTAGGCTGAACAGACACAAGTCCTGCCTGAGTGACTCTCAATCTCCCCAGTTGCTCCATCTTCCCTTTAATCTTTCCTAATTGCAATAATCTCAGACAGTCCTTCTCACCTCTAGTAAACTGCACCTTGCAGCTCACATGCTACCCAGAAGGAGAGGATGAAAACCAAAGGCAGAAGGCCCCACTTTGCCCAGCAAAAGGTCACACAACTTTCTGGACCTAAAATGTGTATCCATATTAAATTCTTTTCAATTCCCAGGAGGCTAATTATATAATTAATGGAAGGCCTGACATGAAATGAGTTAATTTTGTTCTCCTCACTGTGGGTAACATCTAAATTTGAAATTTCCTCTCAAATCGTTAATTAATTTTTCTAATACAGACCGCAGCTCTCTCAAGTGAGGGAAACTGAAGAGAAGCATGTTTGGAGCCCTGGAGCAAGTGCTGCTGCCTAACAAACTCTCAGCATCAATGCCGAATGGAAGAACATCTATCTCCGCTATAACTAAAGCAATGGAGAGAACCGTGGCCAGTTTGCTGCAAAAGGTTTATGTGATAGTTTCTGGAAAAAGCTGGCATAATCTGTTCAAAGGATGTGTTCTGGCTTTAGCCTCTCTGGCTGTATTCATACCAGTCTGGATTGAAATCTGAGAGATCTGGGTTCAGTTCCTGACTGTCAAAGGCTCTTGGGTCATCAAACTGGGCAGAAGACTCAATTAATTTCACTATGTCTCATTTCCAGTTGTAACATAAAGACATAAAGCTCTTTGGGGGTGGAGGGGGAGGGGAGGGGGGAGAGGGAGCAATCACTTAGAAAAATATCTAAGAATGGGTAATTGAAATCCTTCCCCAACACCAAGTTAATACACTTTCAGAAAAAAAAATCATGCTCTTAATTCATTAAGAGAAACAAAATAAATCCGTATATATATAATATTTTCCAGCAAAACAACCTGGTTTATGGACAAAATATTTTCAGTTAAAAAAAAAAAAGAAGGAATGGCAAATTTCATGCAGTTCTGCTCATTTAGGGTTAGCCACAAATTCAAGCATTTGAAAAAATAAATCTGTAATCTTGATTTAGGTTTTGTCTTGCATACAGGCTGCAGCTTCATGAGTAAATTTACCTTATTTACTGCTACTGAGAGCAGCAGTGCTGCTCTCCCCGTTGTCCATGACTGTGTGCTCCAGCTCCTTGGTTGTGCTGGCATCAGTGCTTGGGCAGCTGTGCAGCTGGATTGAAAATTAATCTGACCACAGAAAAAAGGGGTTTTTTTCAGCTGAAGCAGCTCCCTAAACTGACAAGCCCTGTGCTGACACAGAGAGGGGCAGCAATGAATGGCTGAAGGATAAAGCAGAGGGAGGGACAACCTCTTTCAGTGACCCCAGGGATTTAAATAGGCTTAAATCCATCATGAAACCAGTTCCTCAGTCTTATCCCCACTGGCAAGAGGATCCTTTTATATCTTTGGTGGAGGAAAGCATCTTCGCACAGACAGAAGGCTAACAAGTTACTTCCCACAGATACTACCTGCACATACATAGGAAATGCAAAGCTATTCAAGACAATTTGGCCTGGAATAAAACAGAGGTAAGCGACATTGCATTTACCATGGAACGGACTCTGGCCAAGGCCAGTCACGACCACAGCATCATAGGTGCTGGGCTTATCTCCCTTTTGATAATATGCATTTTTACTTAGCAGAAAAAATTTCACAACTCAATATTTTAAGTCCCCAAATAATGTGGGGAAAAGATTTCTTGGACTCAAATTAATGCAGTAAAAGGGATCATAAAACTGATTTAATTAGAAAAAATAAATGGTTTTGGTCCATACAAAATAATTTGTCCAGGGAAATATAGAAACATTCTAAGAGTAACAGTCTAAATATTCCTACAAGGGATCCTAAGTATTACATTTATGGTATTCCTAGGATTTCTCCCTTCTTTGTGTCTTTGACACAGTACTGATTTTAATACAAATACTAACATCATCAGGATAACCCCATACTTTATTTTAAAAAGAACTACTTTTCCTAAAATTCAATTTTGATAATACATGTTTAGTCCTAGATAAAAGTTTTATTTCTCAGTCTCTGGTGAGAACTTAAAAAAGGGTCTCTAGTGACATCAGCTGCGTATTCTTTGCAGATTTATAAAATATTTTGCAACAGAACTGTTGGAGAAGGTAGAGTATCATTTCATTGAAAGTCAAAACATAATTCAGTAATATTATCAACTAATTTTTAAAGATGTCAATACCACATTGACACTTCAGTCTTGTGTTGATCACATTTCTAATATTATGAGCAGCTTAAAAATAACAGAGTAAGAACAATGTCTTCATGTGATTTAAAAACACCAACAACTGAAATGAATCTTCTGTGTAGTCATGCTTAAATCAATTAAATAGAACCAGATCTTAGGAAAGTTCTCTAATTATACTTCAATTACTACCCAAGCTTTAAAAAAATACAGAAGGAGAAAGAAAAAAAGCTTACAGTTATCAGGTGCCTCATCTTCCCTGTTATTACTTCAAATATGCGATGTTAAAAGACATCATATGTTAAAAGACACCAATAATGAGTTCTTCATTTATGCCAAGTGAGCCGATCATTTTCTTATGATGAAAGTATTTCTTTGAGCAGTAACACTTACTTAAATAGAAATATTCATAATCTTCTTCTCTAGCTAATTAAAAGCACTCGGTCTGATTAAACATGAATCTGAACAATGTTTTCCATCCCTATCCCTCCCCATTCCATTATAAACCAATGCTCTTGAGTAAGCCGAGGCTCTTGTTTTAAATACTGTCCCTACGCTAATTTTATTTTTATTATTTTAAGAGTTCTTAAAAATATTAGCTTGAGTGAAACATGAAGGCATAAAAGTCTTTGCATGAAGGCCTAACAGATGTTTGCCACCTTATTGTTTCTAACATTCTAATGAATGACCGCTTTCACAAAATGAAATCGATGACATTTTGTGCTGTTGCTGATCTGCCACATGGGCCATTCGGTAATTGGAAGGAAATCAGCTGACTCCCTCCAGAACATGTGTGCTCTTAGACCTCACACAGCAACTCGTCCTATGGCTCAGGGGCTTGGGGCGAGTTACAGAAGCTGGTATGGACAGGCAGCAAACCCTCCATACATCACACTTCCCTTGCAGCTCCTGTGACCCCTAAATTGATGGTCTTCCAGTGGCGATAGCTCTGTGAGAGCCATCTCAGCTGCTTGGCAACTACGGATGGGTGTTAGTTTTTATCTGGTGATTGCGGCTTTCCCTGCTGACACAACCTGGGGTGAGACGGCATCGGCAGCGGGGAAGTTGGCCTCCCCACCCCGGCAGCCCCGGGCTGGCAGCCGGTGACCAGGCAGCCAGCTCAGCTTCGCCTCCTCCTCTCCTTGCATCTCTAACTGCTATGCTTGGCAGCAGCCAGAAGGTTTTAGGAGCCGCTGAATGGCTTTTGTCAGGCAGTCGTTTCTATAAACTGGGCTAGGAACCTCACAGACCACAAGCAACTCTCCTGGAATTAAGGGTAACTGGAAGACTAGACTATACTCTGAAACATAGAAAACTAAACAATATTAAAAAAAGACCCCCCCGCAACCTCTCTGCATCATGTGTATCAGAATAGGGCTGAGGTGAACACGGTTGAATTGACATACTACCTACACTTTTCCCATTTTTATTATATGAATTCACCTGGTTAACTTTCTTAGCTGTAAAAAACCCAAACAAGCCCTGCCACAAAGCCCAGTATTGCTATTTAAACTATCAATAAACTGAGCTGTTAAAACAGTTTTGTTTCAGCTAGTAGTGTTTGTAAATGTCTGAGAGTTGTAATCCATTCTCCTAATGTAAAAATAAAAATGTTTTCTAAAATATTGTTTTAAATTTTTTTGAATGTTACCACTGTAAGTACTTGAATAGGTTACTAAAAAAAAATCCAGAATAAGACTTTGGTGCACCTTTTATTATTTACTATACCATTTGCTGTTAAATTTATAGTACGATGAAAAACGTTTTTGTTAAAAACTAAAGAATTAGGCATGCAGTATATTTTCAAAGGAAGTCCTGGTCCATGTGAACAAAACACCACAACGCCAATTTGGCTCTCTGCAAAAAGATGTCTGAAGATCATGGCCTGCTAACGAAATATGTTTTAATTTTGCCTGTGGAGCCTCCATTCACGTTATGCAGCCTGAGAGATGATTGAGACACACATCCAAGAAATATGATAATTATTACTTTTCATAAAAGACAGAAAGCATAGCTGTAAGATTACCTTCTAAAACGCCTCCAGCTATCTGAATTCAGAGTAGCACCTTTACAAGGGTAGAAGGTAACATCTCACAGTATCAGAGGCTGGGAGGGAAAGACAGGAGTTTAAAGGAAAATAGCAGCTCCTCTTTTTTGAATTTGCAGCCTAAAAAGTTTAAGGTAATTGTACGACTTACAGACCACGTTTAAGCTTTGAAAGAACATTTGACAGATCAAACACAGAAGCTGTAAATTACCAGTAATGACAGTAATCTTTTCATTTAACTATCAGTATATCAAACCACAAACTCACTGAACACAATAATAACTAGAAGATAGGAATCTGAGGAGACTCAGCCTGTATATTTATTTGGTTCTCAAGTACTGTTAAGCTGGAAGAGACAAATATGTTTGGTTTTCTCAGCAATAATAGGGATATAAAAAGAGGTCTATGCAAGAACTAAAGCACCGAATGCCAAAAATATTACATTTCCCAAACATTGCAGGTACAGAGCCAGGTGCAAAAGAGCATTTTGAGCTGGTACACCCACATGAAGGGAACGGCTGAGGGTTATTTCAGTGCAGGTACCAAAACATGGGGGAGCAGCCCAAAGGCTGATCTTGCTTGTGCTCCAGTGCACTCTGCCTGACTGATCACAACCTTGAGGGAAGAATGGGGCCACATGAAATACTGAAAAAAGTAGCTCTGGGACACCTGGCTATGTCTTCTGTACAACAGGGAGCACCCGTTGGTCTATGACTGGTATTCAAATCTTGGGATGTGAGCTCGGTATTTTTGAGAAAGTCTGCTGGCATTATCTGTAAGCCTGGGAGTCTGGCCTGGTTCATACCTGAGAATTCTTCCTGTGCAATGAATTTATTCACTTGTGCATTATTTTGATACCAAGACATTTCTACTTCGAAAGGCTTGGTGAGCATATAACTATAGGGCTATACTGATACCTGTAGCAGTGTAGTTATTTTCTTTGCTAAAACAAAAAAATACACAAACATAAGGAACCTCTGTATCAGTATAAGTGAACTACATGATGGCAACTGTTTTAAATATGTGTACGGATTTAATTAAAGTGATAACAGTTTATAATGTAAATAACGCAAAAACAATCAATGATAACCAGCCATAATTTATGCTGTAACAAAAATAATAAAGACAGGCAGTAAAACCGTGTGCTATTTCAATTACAACTGCTTCTGTTTTTCCTGATGGTGAAGCACTTCCTACAAATATTGCACTTTCAGTGCTCAGTGTTAAAGTCTATAAGGGAGAATCAAGACCATACAGCAATATGATTTTATTCTCCCCTCTTTCTTCTCTCCCATTAAGTCTCTTTGTGAAAGCAGTATTCTCTAAAATTGTTTCACATCAATCAGAGCCCATGGTTTGCAATCTATACATCACATCCTTTTAAAGGCATGATTACTCATGTAATCATGACTTTGTTTAGATCTTTAACACCGCACTACACATCTACAAAGTCTGTATTATTATCTAACTGAACACCATATCCATTTTTAATGGATGGGCTAACATCCCTCTTGCCTGTTTTTCTTCTTACGATATACACAGTGCTGCATACAGCTTGTGGCCAGTTTATTACTGAGTGACTGAAGATGTTTTCTGCAGCAGCAGGATATTAGCATGTGTTTGGCGTTAAATGTGCAAAAGGATTTGGGTCCAGCAATACTGAGGGTCATTACTTCTCATCCTAAACGCCTGGCATCCAGACCAAGCTGCTCAGGACTGGGTTAGGTGCCTGAGGTCCCTGCCCGTGGGAGAATCAGATGCCTCAGAAAGGAATTCAGAGCAGACAGGAAGGCTGAGCTGGAAGCTGTTGCAACTAGCCAAGAGAAACACTAAGGCAAGGGCGTGCCTCAAATTCTTCTCCTTTTGCAGTTTAGGTGTCCTTTTTTATGGCCTGCAAGGCAGTGCCTACGTCAGATAGGGTTTCAAAACCCCAAATCCACCCTAACTTGTTCAGGTGCCTTGCTTCCTCCTTTCACAACCAAAACACAATAGGTGCCTGCTCTTTCAATACTGTTGCAGGGTCAGAATACAGAGGATGTCGGATTAATTCCTGGTTTACTTCATTCTCTAGCCTGCCATGGTTCAAACCTACACTTCCCAGCAGAATGTTCTAAACCCATTACACAGGGAAAAATGCAGGGGTAGGAGAGAGGAAGGGGTCACTGGCCCCTTTCCGCCTAAATTGTGCCATTACTGCAATGAAGTCAATTTACTTAGTTAAAGCAAAAGGTAGTTTACAGTAGTCTGTTGTTTTTTGGACAAAAGTGTGAAGTCTATTCCTTTTTAGATTATATTACCCATTACTCTCATACTCTTATTCCCTTGTTATGTGACAGTCTCTTGGGATTCTTCAGACTTCTATTTAAATTCCAGGGACACACTGCTTAGCAGTGACATTCAATTAGTTCTCCACTTAATAAATAACTGTATATAATTGAATATCTTTGTAAGTATTAAACATAGACTATACTCATTGTTAAAATTTAAAATCTTTAGTTATATGCTTGGAGCCAGTGAATGGCATTGTTCACATCAAAATAAAATCAAGGGATTACAACACTGTATGCTTAAGTTTAGAAATGGATCATTTGCAATTTCAGAAAATAGATAATTTACAAAATTTAAAATAAAATGTATGATTGCATTGTTCTAAGCATTGAGGGACTGAACAAAAGGCTTCTGCTTTCTTATCAGCATCAATTATGGCATGAGTATGAATAATATGAGTTGTGATTGAATCATTACTAACCATTTTTGCAAAAACTTCCACTCTCACTTCAGCAATATAACATTTTTATAAAAGATAAAATTATAATTATAATTCTTCTAAAAGCCATAAAGAAAAACCACAGAGATTGATCTGTGACAATTATTAAGAAGATACAGATGATCTCTCTTTCCCTAGCAGTTATTGCTAATAACACTCCTGGATCATATTTCCCAGCCATCATCCCCACGCAGAAGGTCTTCACCTCAGTTTCGATGAAGCCAGAATTGGGAAAAAAGTTTTCTTCTGCAGCCTCTTAAGGTAGTCCTTCTTACGCTTTCAAGATGGTCAGAATCTGGGAACCAGGTCTGCCACACAAACCGGGTGCCAGTTTCTGTGTGGGAAAAGAGGAATTTGTTTGCTCTTTTGAGAAGCCCTGGTAGGTGTAGAAAGAGAAGCTGGCTTGCTTTCCACTTGCCTTAGAGGGATATACATGGAAAACTGAATAGCATCTGTGGGAAGACAGAAATTGTGGTGTTATGTGTGTCTGAGACATAACCAGGGTGGTCATTGCAGCCTGTTATGCAGGCAATAGGGGAAGAGTGATCAATCCTGTGTTAATTATGGAGCCAGCTGATCATTCAGCAGCTAATATTTCTTTTGTCTGGAAGGTGACTTGGAAAATTGACAGCAAAAGATGATTACCATATAAACACTATACATTTCCATGCCTTTCAAATGTAAGCCTTAATTTGGACCAGGAAAAAGATGAGATTAAAAGAAACTTGCACTTAAAGCATATGATAATCAGTCATCCAGAAAAAAAATGTTTGATTATATGTATTATGTTACTTAAGTGCTCTTTGAAGGCAGATGAGATGAAACGTGTGTTTAAATACGTCAAACATGTTCAAGGAATATTTTAAACAGCTATTGTACACTGAGGCATCTTAAGGGATGGGCTCATGGGACTGTAGACTTGTGCCGTCATTTCAAAGTGGGATACACTGAGAGGCTGGACTCCAGGTTGCATAAATCACTCCACAGAAGCGCATATGGGGACCAGGGACTTTAGCGCAGCCATTTTGCTACATTTTCAGGCAAAAGTATTGTTTTTTCCAAAAGTTATTTAACACACCAAAAGAACCCACAGAATGCATTAGGAAGCAGTGTAGCAGAGTGTTTGATAATGATTTCCCTCCATGTTTGTGCAGTTATCTCTCTAAGGATCATCTTTTGTGGTTTTTTTTAGGAGTGTCTGGATTGTTAAAAGGCTTTCAGTTTTTCTGTTCTCTGATGTTCATAATTTTTGTCATGTATCAAAGGTACTACTGATGCATATAAATCATTAAACAAAATTTAATGACTGATAATGCAGATGTTTAACTGTAAACACCTGCTATAAGTATTTCAAGGAACCCTGGAAAGTAGGGGGACAAAGATTTATCAGGGGCTTACTTATGGAGGCATCCTCATTTGAATCAAACTAAGTGAAGCACAAAGAAAAGGTTTGTGAGACAAAAAATTTTTGTTATTATTACAAGGAGGAGTTTTTTCTATCACGTAAAAAATGAGTGACAAGTATAAGCCGGGTTTCCTGCTTTACTCAAATGAAAACAAAAAGTTGCATGGTTACTTAATCACCTTCCAAAAGAAATTTTATATGAAAGCTCCAAATTTCTTTATGGCACACAAAAGGATCAATCAGCCTAGGTGAACATTCAGACTTTTGGTACTCCCTGTAAAAATTAGCTGTGTTAAGATGAAAATGTTTTGCTCAGCCCTGCCCAGTACTAATGCCTCAGAAAAAAAATCAGTGTCTAAGAAACTTGCAGACGACAAGGAAGAAGCTGCTTACAGAGAGATGTTTTACAGTCCTGTTTACAACCCAACAAGGACACTAGAAGGAATGCCCGATGATTGGAATAACTGCATAAACAAACACACTGATAATCAGCTAAGTTTACAGATAAATTAGTGTGGCTTTCCTAGGGAATTCAGTTGTTTCAAAAGCTCAAATTATGGGAGATGGCTGTAGGATGTTCTCCTTTACAGACCTGTGCTACCAAATGTGCACTTAAAATATAACCTACTTATTCTACACCCTTCATTTGGGTGTAGAGTTAGATGGATTCCCCTTGAACATCCAGAGGCAGTGACACAGGGTCTTATTTTCCAGAGCACTGCCCCCGTGTATCTGGGCTTTATGGTATTAGTTAAAATGAAACAAGCTAAGCTTCCTCGTGTTTAGATCTTCTGTATGACATTTGACTTCTAAGCATTGCTTCCCCGTTGTCTTACCATGCTCATGTGGTTTTATGCAGGCTTGCTCATTTGCACTGCAGCCTTCTTGTAGAACATCTTTTGTAGGCTAGTTCGAATGGCTTCTATGTGAATTGGGAAGCTCTTTATGGAGGACACCCTTTGTGATACGGCTTCCCACTACCTTCTGTGTGCGCTTGTGAAACTACAGCCAAGCCGTGTAATTTTGTATTCAGAAGCCTACGTGCAGAGATTTTTCCAACTGTAAGGATTCACTCCTTCCTGCAACTTGTAACAGTATTTAG
Source organism: Anhinga rufa (assembly GCA_013400875.1). NCBI lineage: Eukaryota > Metazoa > Chordata > Aves > Suliformes > Anhingidae > Anhinga > Anhinga rufa. The sequence continues at coordinate 21,471 of VZTV01037981.1, forward strand.
CTTTTAAAAACACATTTTCCAAAACAATTATTTAAGGCCATTTTAGATATTGCTGTGGCCATTATCATCCCTTTGCATGAAGGTGCTTGCAATAAGCTTCATCCCATAGCATATCAAGTCCAACCCCATTGGCATGTGTCGGCACAAATACTTAACTACACAAAGACACCTACAACCTCAGTAGTTCATTAAGATCTCTCCCTCCATCTCATGGTGCTGATAATAGCCATCACCCTCAGAGGACCTGGGATGGGGAAGGGGTATATGCACCATGATCCGCCATCCTCTGTATTGCCGAGCAGGTGGACCTGGGCTACGGGACCCTGGGGAGGCACCGTACCGTGTGACTGGGTTAGTGCGGGCCAGCATGCTAGCACTTGCTCTGGTCTCTTCTGTTTTCCCTGGATTTTTTATGGCTTTCTCCATGATGTTCAGCTCAGCACTAACCAGGGATGGCAATGAAACTTTTGGTGTGAATTTGTGGACTTCATTTCTTAGTTGGAGCATTCTTTCTTTTGTAAAGGTAGTGCAAAAACCATGCCACATGTATGTAGTACTTTTGTGGAATAGTCTTTACTAATCTTAAAAACAACTGCACTGAACTTCCTCATCACTGTTTTCTTTTATGGACACCATGCCATACCAAGATGTAATTTGGGTTTTTTTTATATCCATTTTTTCCCATAACTCCTTTACTGTAATGCTCAATAAATGCTTAAGTGCCAGCATGAAGTGGATTATTGTTAACATGTTGCAGGAAAATTGCACAGTGCTAAAGCTTGCAATAAAAATAAGCAGAACGCCCACTGTTAATACACTGTAGTTAAGTGTATTAGCTGTTTTCAAAAGCATTAACTCCCACATAAATAGCTACACTATTTTGTCCAATATATTATTATCAGACACTGAAAATCAATTGGGGACTATCTAAAGCCTTTATGCCCATATGTATTAAAACAAAATTGTTTCACAAAATTAGGAAATTGTCTGGGGACAGCACTTAAGATTTTACTAGTTGTAAACAAATAATAATAATAAAAAATTATGAAATTACATACCAGTTGTACAAATGACTCTTCCCTGTTCCCCACTCGATATTCAAAATCATTGTAAAAAAAAAATCTTTTTTCTCCACCTCTCACTTTTTATTGTATTTTCTGTCTCATTAGCTGGTGAGACTTCATAAATTTTGAGCTCTTGTACTTTTCCTTTCATTGGAGTGGGAAAACTAATATTGGATAAAAATGATACATAAGAAGAAGCAATTGTTAATGATCCTAATGCGGCAATGGAAGCTCTTGAAGAATTTACTGATTATCCTTTTGTTTCTACTTCCTGTTCATGTGTCTCAGCAGCGACATCATGAAAATAATAATAATAATTTGCACCCAGATTCTCAAAGTGGTTTGCAAATATTAATTAATTGCAAACCTAATTAAGCCTCTGAGACAGATTTTATGCTCCTATTGTGCTCTGGAGACCTACGTGCATCTCTCCTTAAAGCGTATTTCTTACAGGACTATACAAAACCTTCTGAAGTTAAGGGGGGAAAGAAAAGAAAATTAAGGGGCAGGAGAGAGGGAGGGAGGGAAGGGGGGGTGAAGGAGGTAGAGGGAAAAGGAGAGAGAACAAACTCCTCTTATTTTACTAAGTGTTGTACTGGGCTTTAACTACCTGACATAGGGAAGATGCTGTGTTTTCATAGCATTTTCTGTTAGCAGTAGTATTAAAGATGACTATGTTTTGTCCTGAGGTAGTTAAGTGACAAAAAGTAAAAATACAACTAAAATGGTAAAAGCCATCAAACTGTGTCTTAATTTTACACATTCTCATATGACAACTGGCATCTGGCATCCAGCCAGCTCTGTTTCACACGTGGCTGGGGTTTGGGGTTTGGACTGAGCTGCAGGGGTGCGCTGTCATGCAATTGAGCATGCTGACACACAGCAAGTGTAAACCCTGCCACATCCCCTTTCTGGTGTCAAACTGTCACAAGCTCAAATAACAACTTTTCAACAACAACAATAGAAAAACTCTTGAAAATGCATCTTCTAGGGGAGCTACTGAGCATTTTCCTTTCTTTTTGGGAAACATACTTTGGCGTAAAGCCAGTAGGTGTGTCCCTTGGAAAGCTATTACAAGAAATGCTTTCTTTTCCACTTCTTTTTGTTATGGTGCTCTTCTTTTTCAGAAAATGCCTCATCACTCAGGCATAAAAATATAGAAGATAATGCTGGTTACCTTTTTCCTCACTTAAACATCAGAGTCAGGTAATTCTGCCCTGCAAGCTCCATTCTTCTGACTTCAAAAATTGGAAGAGAATTATTTCAGTCCTAAAAAAGCTGCCATTTAAGTCTCATCACGTTACAATAACAGCAAGCAGAACAGACCAATTAGAGCCAACAATACAATTAGCATCAAATCCCTGATTGTCAACAAAGTATCTGCTCATCCTAATGGAAATACATGATTCCATAACACAGGTGGTTTACCAAAGGGAAAAAACTATGCAGTCTTCCAGGCTTCTTACCAAAATGAAATATTCCTTTTGTAAAACAGCACACAGGCTGATCTGATGAAGAGCAACACAAGAACAAGAGCTCAAGTGAAGTTTAGGACACTGTGGGAGTCCTACAGCTGGGAGGACAAGTTTAAGACATTTCCTTTAAAACTGAAATAATTAAAAAAGTGTTTGAAAACACCTATACTGACTAGCAGAATGCAAAAACTTGAATACTCAGTGAGAACCTTGATCTTATTTTTTAAATTCTTCTCATGGGTTTTTTTCCCTCTTTCTTCACCTAATAGACTTAAAGTGGACTGAGTAGTGGTCAAAAGAATTTAAAAATAATCTATTCAATTAATTATACCAAAAGCACACGCTATAATGAGTACCTGACTTTTAAAATGAAAGCAACTTCTCTGATATTTTGGTCAAATTAAATAGTTTGGTTTACTCATTTTGTTTCTGAGAAGAGCAGTTGAACAGATGACAGTGGTTCTGTTCCTCCTTGCATTTCCAAATTTTGGAATACAAAACTATGGATAATGTTTTAGAGTTGAAATTCATGAGAGATGAAATAGCTGACTGCATTGAAGGATTTAATAAAATGATCAAAAGATAAAACAACTTGCAGCTTTTTCAACCAATCATTCCATAAATCTTTAAACCCATTTTTTTTTATTAAAAACCAACCTACAGGCTTATAAATCAGAACATAATTCTTTAAGAAACTGAAAGGCTGAGATTTGAAGCTGTATGAGAGTTTTGCAGGAAGGGAGTTGTAATATGCTGGCAATGATCTCCGGAGCAGCAGATGGCAGGAGTAACTCTGTCTCTTACCTTTATTCACCATATGCCATTTGACTGATTAAACTGTATTTATGTAGAAAAAAATGATATAAACCAACACACATAACTATAGCTCTTCAGTGCACATCATCCCACTAATTTTTTTGAGTTCTGGTAATCCATCTGCACACCTCGTGCATTTTTGTGCACGTTTCCTCTCCCTGCATAAACTTGCTTTATGTTTCTGCACCCCTGCAAAATAACACATACTCCAAACTGTTAAAGCTGTGATCTTCCTATCTGGCTGAGTAAACACAGCTGATTCTAGAAGAGGAGGGAAGACCTGTAGAAAGGATTGAGGCACTTCAGAAGGTCTTCAAGAAGTGGCAACTTTCTTTCTCAGCAAGAATCTGTAGTGCCAGACAATGTGGGAAGAATACCACCGCATCTTTCATTTGAGAATGAGTTTCTTCTATTTTGACTGATTTGATCACCACAGAGACCAGCCAGGTGAGCATCAGATCAGCTCTCCATGCACCTGACACAACAGCTTTTCCCTTTCTCCTCCAAATACCCAACACCTTCATTCCTCTTCCCCTTCTCCTTTGAATACCAGCCTTTATCCCTCTTCTCCAGCAGTGCTCCTGCTCATCTCCACAGCTAACACGGCACCATCTGCCCATGGCGGGCTCGGTGCTGCCTGCCCCGCTGCAAGGCATGGTGATTACCCACACCTCCCGCCCCAGCCACCCACAGTACCACGGGAGTGAGGAGAAGTGTACGTGTGTCACTGCTTGGGGTCAAAACTGTGGGTGGTGCACTGCAACTTGCCTTAATCAACACGCAGTCATTTATTTCACCAAACTCTGCTGAGCCTGGCAGGGGTTCTAGCCCTGTGGCTGCTGCTTTCCAGCTTGGTCCTGGCATGTGGGCTAGGCACACCAGCTGGCCCCCGTGGAGTTCTCCCTGGGTAAGTCTTTTATTTGTAAAAATGGCAGTACTTGATAAAGAAACTACGAATGGCCTGTAGATCCGAGGTGAAGTTTAATTTGCTTCACTCTGATGTGATATTCTCATTTCCCTGAGTGAGGTGAGGATCATTCCCACCTTGCTGATGAAGGCTCCACTGATGCCAGTTATAGCCCAGAGACAACTGGGCCAGACTGAAGTGGCTCGGTAGGTAAGAGTGAATATGGGAAGATTAAGAAAAAAACCACAGAGATCACCAGGAATAATGCAGGGGGAAGGCAGTGGGGCCATAAGAAGTGTGGGAGAAAGATATCAGATATCCACCCAGCCGATTCTATTTAAACCAGGCAAAACCTCACTCTCAAATAAGTGAGCTAAGACTTGTCTGAAAAACTGACAGAATAAGCAAACTGGGAATGACTGGTTCCAGTGATTGCACCGACAGAGAGCTCCTTGGCTTGACTTCAGCAGGGATTTACCGTCTGCATCAGCTGACAATTGTAGCCCATTGTTAAAAACTGCTTCTAATAGCTTTAGGCCATTATTCTTTGTCTTGATATCTTCCCAGACTGGGAATAATTCCTTTCTTCATCTACACAGTTACTCTGAAAGTATTTATAGATGATAATTGGGTCCTTTCCTTCCATCCTACTGAGTTTTCTCTAGGCTGTGGGACTGTCTTATAATTTGTTGTATTATCCTATCCTTCAATCACATTGTTATTTTAAAAAAATGCAGCTTCAGATATAAAGGCAATCAGAACCATGTAATACTTCTGATGTTGCAGGATCCAATAATGTGAAATACACATTTATAAACTGTGGAAAATAAAGTCTAAAAAGAGAAAGTGAAATAAAATAGCTCTCCACATTCAAAAGATTCTCTGGATGGGGTCTGTGAATATTCATTACACAGGTTGAAATTTCTGTTAGTTAAAGCCAATAAAACACACAAAGGGAAAAATAACAAAGATTTTAATAACATTCAGCAATCAACTCAGTGAAGCTCTGCTAGTTATTAAATCGGTTGCGGGCTTTTTATAAAATATTCCAAATCACTTAAACATACAGTTGAAATGGTGGATCAGAATGTCTTGCCAAAATGTCTTCGAGGATATAGATAATTTGAACTACACACACTTTTTTAATTCCAATGTTATTTATTCTCCTTCCTCCATTACTTTAACTAATAAACCACTTATTTCAGCTAGCTCTGGATTAAATGTGGAGTATTCTCATTGAAAATTACAATTTTAAAAGATGGCCTATAGTACCCTGATTAAAGGAACCTTTTTTTTTAGGGATTTGGACTCAAATGAAACTTTGACACCATATGTAAGGCTAATACAAATTTGAAAGTGGTATACTAATCTGAAACAGGTATTTAAAAACTGGATTAAAATTTCCCTGGTATGCAGAAACCAACGCAAGCTAGCAAAGCTAATCAAACTGTCCCTATAGAATATTCCTCATTTCTATTTAACGCTGCCAATTTTCAGGCTATTCATGAACTATTTTCAACACTCCCAAAGATAGTTTCATGTTGCCAAGGTTTTTTCACCCTCCCCTTTCCAACAAATGAAATTAGATTCCTTTCCATGCTGACTGTATACCAGTTTATTTGGTGATAGATTATTATTAACTATCTTCAAAAGAAGAAAACACTGCTTTATTTGCCTACATCTGGTAATGATATTCCTGGGTCTAGACAAGTGAAATAGGAGTTAGACAAGATATGTTAGTGAACTTAGTTCTGTATTTCCAAAAGAATAATAAGGTAAAACTTGAGAAAAGTGATGTAGTTCAGTACAGTTAAAAAAATTAAAAATGCTACTCAAATGTCTGATTCAAGCCTTTAGAAATTGCAATAGGTATTCTTGCCATCTATAGTGATTCAGTAAAATAAAACAATTAATATAAAATTAACCATTAAACTGAAACAAAACCCCCTTTCTAGTTAAGTGAAGGAATAAATAATTACAAACTTTTTATAAAAATATATGGAAAAACCTCATTATCTTTTCTTCATAGATCTAGCAGATACAACATCCTGCATTCAGATTTGTTTCCCTGTCTCCACATTATGAGGCATAAGATTATTTCAGTAAGATTTACCCTGGACAAATCACAGACAGATTCCCAATCCACTTAAACTATTAACTCCATGGATTGCATGTGCTATGTGAAAAAAAAACCCAAACAAAACCAAGCCCTCCTGAACATAAATATAGCATTTTTTTTAAAAAGCCCCAGACAGTTCTATCAAGTGGGACAAAAATTTGTCTAAGAGTAGATCAGTTTTGGACATAAAGGCCTTTATCTCATATAATGACAAAAATATTAGTGGTATTATTATGTATTGTTCTCCTCATTAAAAATTATAATCAATCTGTTTTTATGCCTCTTGCAAAACTATAACGATCATACAACTATCTAAGAACTCGCTCTTAGCTATCACAGTTTGGAATCTTTAATTATCTATTAGTTTTTTATGACCTGCAAAACATTTAATTTATTTCATTATTTTATATAGATAGATGGTTTTAGCATACCATACCACACACTATAAGTCTATTTATATATATGATTTATTTGTGAATTTAAGAATAATTGTGTATTATAATTGCATTGATATAGTACATTGCTAATTTGACAACAATTAAATTTATATAACATCCCAACTGCACTTAAGTCAGGTAAATATGACTTATTTCCTCCCATCTGAGCCATGGCTTCAGTAACAGCTCAATGTATGCGGAGACTCATCAGATATAAGCCTATTCCCACCAGCTCCAAGAAGGTCACCTACATAAAGCCCATGTCTTAGGTTTTGCCAAGGCAATAAGGATTTTATCATAATATTTAGAATTAAACTGATTATCTTCAGAAATCTCCCCAAATCCTTCCAGCTAGTTACATGAGACTGTCATTACAGTGTCTTTCTTCCATGGAGGACTATGATATCTTGTTTCTGTTTTTTTTCACAGTTTAGAAAAAACTACAGTGCTTTAGTTAATTTACTTTGCTCCTGTAGTTTCAAATGAAACACTGCCTTCGGCTGAGGAACTTCTGTTAATGATAACACAAGGTTACAAAAATTAATCCAGGTAGTAGAAACCAGATTAAGACTGTGTTAGTCTAAATACCAGACCCCAGATTTCCACCATCACACATTTTTATATGCATTTATCTCAATGAAAATAAATTACTATCTTTATCATCTCCATTTTTCCTGGAGAACAGATGATTCTCAGCATAATCAACCCAAACTTGTTATTTATACAAATCCTCCAAGAACAATGATAACCCTGTGATTTAAAGTATAACAGAAACAGTATTATTCATGTGTCCTGAACCGAGTTACAACCACGAGGCAAGTACAGAGAATATTCCTGAGGAGTCTGTATCACCAGAGATGGGCTGTGAAGGCAGAACCTGGAGCTCTAGTTTGGGTTAGGTTAGGTTACCGAGTGGATGTCTGCAGTCAGTCACAGAATGGGGCCAGGATACAGGTAAGGGAAGGGGGAAGAAGGGGACAGTAAACCCAACAAGGACAGCTATTACTCTGGAAGACTCTTGCTAGGAACTTGTCAAACTCATCTGGAATAGGACTTTCTCTAACCAAACACACTGCTGTGAGGAAAGCCTGCATCTTGCATCAGTGGGAAACAGGCCATGTCCTCATCTGCTGAGAACTGTAACACCCACATGGACATTACTGCAGCTTTTGGAAAATACACAATGTCTTAGGGAAGCATATATGTCTTTTTAATCATCTTTCAATGCATGTTAGTAGGGATCAAAGCCAGCTGCTCATGAGTGGTGATGTCCATTTGGAGCATTGCAAGCATTTCATCATGAACAGGCTGGGGTCCTGTTTTCAATTTGGCTAAATTTTCTGCAGTTCGTTCAGTGTGACAGTATTTTTAATAGAGTCCTGCAACATTATATATATCAATGTACAAAAGTGGAAATAAGAAGATCTCAAAGTCAGTCCCTAAAAGTCATGTACCATGAGAGAGCAGTGGGAGTGAGGGGTGGAATTAGTTGAGTACTATTTTCTAACTATGGGGCATTACATTCATGAATATCAATGATTTTATTCTCTTTGGATCATACGAGGCTCAAACATATCTGAATTCAGTGATCAGCAAACAAAGCTGCTGAGCTAAAGAACAAAGATAGCAGTTTGTCTGTGAAACAAATTTCAACAGTAAGGCTCTTGTGACTGAAAAGTATGTAAAATTAATATTCCTAAGCCCAAACCACTGATTTATAACAAATGGTATATGTTTTATATAACTTTTATATAAGATTTTAATTTAAGCTTTTATGTATTGATCTACTGTTTCTCATGATTATATTAATACAGAATGATAATTCATTACAGGAAACAAGGTAATTAAAAACTGTACCTGGTAAGTGTCTTATTTACATTTAGTTTTATTTTTTCTGTCTCTTTTGGTCTATTTGTTAAGCATTTTTTCTAGCTTATATCCTTTCTTTGTCCCCAAAGTGTTTTAAAATAGTCCAGGAATAAACAAACAAACAAAAGAAAACTGCATGGCCAAAAAGAAACACATTTTTAAAATTTTTGACTCATCTTCAGCTAAGTTCTGGGGAATTCCAAGCACTCCATTAACAAACAGGATACAGCAAGAGGCTCATTGCTCAAGTTTGTCTGAAGACTGCTCTTTGCCATCAACCACTCAATGTGTATCTCTTCCTTTTCTCAGCTCTTGCCTAAATAAGCAGGCTTTTCAGGAATGAAATTATTTTTGCACAAAACAAAATTGTACTCGAGATTTAAGTTATAGAGTGGCATTTTCTTGAATGAATAAGCTTTAGTTTCTTTCTTCAATTAGTTTACCATAACCCCACTCCCCCTTTTTGCTACATGAAAAAGATATCAGACCAAATGAAATATTCTGCTGCCTGATAATTACCTAGCCTTAAAGGATTAAGCTATTGATTTGTACCTTCTATGATATCTTCCACTTTTTCTCCTACATACTTTAAGGTCACTTAAAAGCAGGAATTTAACCTTCTTGTGCTCCTTTTGATTTGTGGCACAAGCTTACAACTCTTTTAAAGGTAGCCATTTCAATTTGCTTTGTGGTTATTTCAGTGGTATTACAAAAATAAAAAGCAGCTGACTTCTGTATTATTGTAATTGTGCTTTTCTTAATTTCTTGTAATTCCAAGTTACCAAATCGGTTGTGGTTAGTCTGAACTATGGACAGTACTTACTGCTTACTTCTGATGACTCTGTACTAGAATTTGTTATGAAATGTTTGTATTTTTTCTCTTTTTTTGCATTCTTAATTTATATAACTGAAAAGTTAATAATCATAATTAAATTGATCATGGTATCTTTAGTATGTATGTACAGAACTGGATTTTGAAATAAACATATATAGTTGTTTTCCTATTTTTCTCAAAGCATTAAGAAATAGTGATGCTGATACTCAAGTACAACATCTATATCAACTGGGGGAACTGAATCTCAACATTAATAAAAGGTATATCTGTATTAGGTACACTAATCGGTTTTACATCCACCCATAAAGTAAGCATGAGAAGTACCTTCATTTCCTTAATGATCATAAATCATAAAAATGTTTTGTGATCTGAAGAATGAAACATGCCATTGAAGGTAAATTTTCGTAACAAAACATTAGGTTACATGAACCCCTATTTTTGCAAGTATATGGTTTATTAACTCACAGTATCAAGGCCTGAACAATACAGGTATTGTAAAATGAAGATCTGTTTAGACAAATGCTAACTCTTTAATCTCACTTGTATATTGCTAAGCATATTTTAACAATTAAAGTAGCATTTGCAAAGTAATACCAAGTATTGATGTGAATATGACCAAACTGGAACTTGGAATCATTAACACAGTCATTATAATATTGTACAACCTCATGTTTGCTTTAAAAATTCATAGAAACCCTACATTAGCATAAGCTTGCTTTTCACTGTAGCGGGGACTAAATGATCCAGCACTCAAAAAGCCTGTTTAGTGCATCATTCAGTACCTAAGTGTGCATGATCCTTGGGTAGGTCCTTGACTACACCTCTATCAGACATGGTCAAAGAACTCAAAACATAAATAACAAAGCTGGAAATTTAACCCACACAGTATTATGCTAAACTTACTCGGAGTGTTTCCCTAAATGGCTGTTATGCTCTTGAAAATATTAAATCAGCATAAAGATAGAAATATGTCAAAATTACTGACAGCCAAAATTGAAGCCATATTAACTTTTGTTTTGTTTGCACTTAATTGGGCAATGATTTTGATGATTGGATTTTATCAAATATCTTGGGAAATGGTCTCTCTTTAATGATGAGAAACAAACACAGTAAATAAGTACATTTAAGAAGTTTACTTTTTTTCTGTAATATCCGACTGTGACAACTGAAATACTTCTGGAGCGAGAAACCAATGGAGTGACTGTCCAAAGAACAAAAATACAGAATTCTGGGTACATGTTTCTTTTTGCATGTAGTGCTTATGGGTAAATACATTCGATTAAACAGATCAGAAATGCAGAACTCAATATCAATTTATTCTCTTGTAAAATTATTTATTTCAGACTTTCTCTGCATATTTCCTGCTGGCTCCTGTAAACACATCGTCTTTACTCTCCTGATACTCAGAAACTTCTTAACATAACGATCCTCATGAGTAAGCTTAAACAGTTATACTAAAGATTTTTCTGCAAAAAGGAGCTCTATTAAATGAAATTGCTTCAAAATACCATTTTGGCAGAAACTTAAACTCTGTTTTGTGAGATTTAGATAGTCTACATCCTACTGATTAAGCCGATAGCTTCCTAAAGCTTTTAGTAGTAGTTGCAATTGAAGCAGAGCCCACAGAGCTCAATTTTCAGGCTATGAAAGCAATAGGGGTCTTCAGTCTGGATTTTTAAAGGTACTCAGGCATCGATGGCCAAGAATTTCAGTAACAAAGTTCTGTTTTCAAAACTGACACATGCAGAAATGAAAAACACATAAAAAAAATGACACAAGCCTAACCTCACTGAACGTTAGAAACCTTCACTGCTAAAATACTGTATAAAAAGTTAGCAAGGCTAAAAAAAAGCAGGACAAAAGACTTTTCAAACATGACAGCTTACTTCAGAGAAAGGATTACAATACCTGGACAACAGAGTTCAGACTGTATGGCTTAAGAAATTGTGTAGCCACAGAAAGGAACAGGACAAACAACTGCACAAATGAAGACTGCATGCATAAACATCGAAGAAAATAATTGTGTTTAAGGTGCCTAGATCTAGTGCCTATGCTCCCCCATCTCCTTGACAAATTTTTTTTCTTGCTTTTTTCAATACTTCTTAAAAAACTCAGCTGTTACGAAAGTCATAATTAGTATTTGGTTATGTACTTTATCTGCTCACTGTAGGCAATCACACAAAGCTACAGAGATGAACAATGTCTTTATAGTCATTGGATACCCAGAAGCTTAGTTCCCCTCAGCTTTCGAAATCTGTGCTACTGAGAATTATTTTTTTCTCAAGCATCCTACTAAGTAGACTTGACTGACATCTTCACATTTCTAAATTTAAATATTTATATGACATATACCCTAACTAACACTGACCAATCACAGGTTTAATACCTCATCTGCCCAGTGACTAGGGCTAAACACACTGATCTCAACAAATCCACGAGAGCGGCTTATTAGTTTTCATATAGTAATGACAAGAGGTCCAAGTCAAAGGTCAAGGTCCCTTTAGGTAACAGTCAGTGAAAACATGGTCCCAGTCCAAAAAGATAATACAGTATTTCTCTAAACAAAGGAGTAGTGAATCATACTAATCTGAATAAATCTTAATGTAAACTAATTCAAAGAAGCCAGTGTACACATAGGCAAATACAATTTAAAGGAAGAAAGAATTTTTTTCATTAGATCAACTGATGCAGGTGGAAGGAAAAGGCATGCTTTTAGATATACATGCTCTTATTTCATCTACACATACACACCACAGGGCAAGGCAATCGCCATTTATCAGGGATCTGCTCTACAGACAGGACAGATTGAAGTTGGTTTTTGATTACAGAAACTATATCAAATGTATTTTAAGAACTATTTAACACATCCATTAAACTGATAAAGTTAACACATTAAGCAGTTACAGGATTCTTCAACAATCTTTAAAAGGTTTTATCCACTACACACAACATCTGTAGAGCAAAGAATGATACACACATTTCATGGTTTAGCCCCAGCCAGCAACCAAGCACCACGCAGCCACTCGCTCACTGCCCACACCCCTGTGGGATGGGGGAGAGAATCAGAAGAGTAAAGAACAAGGGAGAGAAACAAAACCCAGAAAATCACAAGTGGTGCAACAGCTCACCACCCACCGACC
>VZTV01037987.1:3667-15408 GCA_013400875.1 Anhinga rufa
TTACTTCTCTTCCCTTTAGGCTTAGCTGGACACGTTTGGTCCACACATAGAAAAGACCATGCAAATACAGGCTGAAAAAGTACTGTTATACACCTGCAGTTGACCATCCAAGGATTTTATTACCTTCAAGGAAGAACTTGGCAGTAAAGTATCCGTCTTAACTGATCTCTTCTAACCAAATATTTCCTAAGCTAAATCAATGACAGCTAAGTCAAAAGTCATTGTAAGATTCTATGCTAATTATCTGAGAAATAAATAAATAAATACATAAATAAAATTTTCTCAGACTGGAAAAATACCTTAAACCAGATTTTCTATTTTAGACATGCCTCATACATTCTTGCAAATATATGATATATGTATGCAAATCAGATCTTTACATCTGCCTACTTCAGGGTGTAGATATTTGTCTATATATGTGCAAATAAGCAAGTATCCATGACTTAACACTGAAAAGCAAGTAAATTAAAAAGACATCCACATCCTTAAAACTGAGATGAATTATTTTATACATGTTATCTCCTGTATTTTGGGCAATATTAAAAGTTGGTTTGTGGATTTTAACCTAGAACTGAGGATGGATTGTGGGAAATTCCTAAGTCTGACTTTGTTGCTGAGACTCTAGACCATGTGAGCAAGATAACTCTTGACTGCCTTGTGCAAGAGAGAATTCAAATCTCTGGGACCAGACTAATAAACAAATGTACTAACAGGCAAATAAATAAAAGCAGACTCCCCCTGTGTGAATTGTATCAAATTTTTTTTCTGGATGGAATGATTACCTGAAAAACCTGAGGAAATATATGTAGACATCATAAAAATGCTCAGTAGGACTACTCAGAAAATAGAGTTTAATTTTTTGTAAATATTCAATTTTTCAGAATTTTCTGAGAAGACAAGTCTTTTCACAAAATCTTAATGAAAATTCTGAGAAAAACTAAATCCTAAAACAGGAATAGAAGAAGCATCTGTACATGACAGGTGAGTGGACAGACCTGCACACAAGGCTATGGAATAATTTCCCCAATAATTGTTTATACTAAGTAATTTACCTGCTAATACCAAGTAAATTGCTGCCCAACAAAAACCTCTTTGTAGGGTATATTCAAGGGATCATTTCTGTTTTCTTTGAGGTTTTCCCAGCCAGTCAAAACATCACCAAAGGGGACTAAGTTCTCCCATTAAGCTTCTGAGGAAAAGGAAGAAGACCCTCTTTCACCTTTAAAAGCGGAGTCTGGACAGTGGAAATAGCAAAGATTATTTCTGGAGAACTCAGTAGCCTTTCATGCTAAGATAGTCTTCTACTGCTGCCTGCTTCTGCTCTCCTCTCAGTAGTCCCTTAGCCCAGAAGAAATGACAGTGAAAAGGTAATAGAAATTAAAATCAATTTTCAAAACATTTGAATAGTAAAAATGGCATTTGAACAGCAATACAGATAGAAAGAATGCTTCTGAGATCTATCTAATCGTGGTAAGGGCTTTTTAATGAGAAATGGTATGTCTCCGTGCTGCTTCATAATTCACTGTGCCATTCTAGATGCCTCTATAGCTTAAGTACAATAAAATTTTAGTAGGATTTTGAATACTCCCTAAGTTAACAGGTAAGTCAATTTAATGCCATAAAAAGAGATGTAACTCTAGAGATTTTAAATAATTTAATCAGGTATAACCATTTCTTCTAAAGTTCTGTGATATTTTCTGTCATGCTAAAAAGCACTACAGCATATCCAAACATGTGGCTACAGGCAGTAGCAATGACTGATTTCATTTCGCGTGCCTTTTGGTGAGCAGTAAAGTCATTCTGTGCAAGCCAACACAGGCTTGGGAAACTCTACAGAAACCTCTGCACTGACCAAAAACTACTCAGATTTGGCTTTTTGTGAATCTCTATAGCAAAACCATGGAATTTTGATGGGAAAAGGAATAGACTTTCTTTTTTATATACGTTTTTAGACTATTTCTAGGATAAAATAGTACTTTGTTTATATTTTTATGCATATAGCTCTAAGTTTGCCATTGATTTTAACCAGAGATCACAGATTATTCAGTCTCTTATGGGTACCTAGGGACCAATTTGAATGTCCAGAAAAAACATACCTGTTAATCCTTTGATTTGGAGGGAAAAACTTTGATCAGATTCACCCTGCCCCCCTTTGATGGAACTACCATACGCTCCTTTAGCAGTTGCCTGCCTTTGGTGATGAACAATAAATAAATAAGACTCTGAGACTATTCTTCCATTTGCCCTGCAATATGTTTTGCAGTAGGCAAGAGTTATCACCAGTGCTGCTCTAGTCCTTAGGCCATACTCATTGTTCAAGGCTCAATAAATACAGATCAGTTTAGGGCTTTTTTTCCTCAGATGAAATGAGTTTGTGTTTATTTTGTAGTCTATTGTGCACCCTCCTACATGCCCACCCACTCTTTACCCCATGTGGTAACACAGCAGAAAAACAAGGTTTGCTGTTGTCCTGGGAGTTTATTTTATGCTATCACTACTTTGCATTTTATTAACTGGGGCCCGGGGGAGACATGACATTGCCAATATTTGTGATTTTATTGTAAGTTTTACAATATTTAGCCCTCTTATTTTGTGAAGGAAAAAAAAAGGAAAAAGAAAAAAAGAGCTTGAGAATGATAAAATCTCAAATACTGGAAGGTTAGTCTAGAAGAATACACATGCATACTTACACACAAACAGATGTATTGCTTTTAAAAATCATGCCATTTTTTTTAGCGGATCTCATTATTTAAAAGCCTGATTTGTGATTTTGAACACTTGTGGTTGGCAATATGGGGTAGTTTAGCAGAAACTGCCTGGATTTTATTTCCTTCTAGTGGGGATAAAATAGAGTAGAAGGATACATCATTTGCATAAAATGGGAACATGCAGTAAAGTTAATCTGAATCCTTTTAGAGATCTAATTTTTTTCCTTATTTTCCTTATTATTCATTGTTTATCTCTGTACTAATAGATTCTTGCCTTTTATTTGCAGCCTAAATGAAGGCAGGATATTAAAGTAATCTTCCCAGAAACCCAATCCTTGAAAAAAATGTTACTGCTTCTTTGAGTTGCTCCAACTTTCCTATTCTTATTCAAGCTCAGAAAACTCCAAAGTCTTCTAGGTTTACTGAGCACTAAAAACTCATTCCCTATACTAAATTAAAGTTAACCTTGTCTTTTGAAAGGTTACTATACAGTGAACAGGATGGTGGATAGCCATATTTTACTCATACTGTCACCCCTTCTGTTTCACATTTAGAGTTTTCTGCCTTTACCTCAACATGTTACCTTAATTACTTTTGATGAAACAATTTTCTAGCTGCAGTTGTTTTGCTTCTTTAAAGAAAGGGGTTTTGATTGGCATTTGTAAAGGAAGGTAGATTTCAAACAATATTTAAAGAGAGAAAATGTCTGTTATGTAACTAAAAAATCTAAAAATGGAAACAGTTTTTAGTTATTAATATGGAATTTTTAGAGCATGAAACAAATGGATCCTATCATGCATGAATCAGTATGAAATACGGAACATACCTTTTTATTCATTGCTGCATAAATATTCTGTGACTGATTATGATTTGTAGTGAATTAAAGAAAAAATCAAATAGCTATAGAAATAGAAAAGGATACCTGGACCTACTGGTAAGTTTTATGTATATTCTCATGACATGCCTTGATAGCAATGAGATGGGAGGAAGGGATGTTGATACTGATTTAGTGGTACTGTGGCTTGGTGAAAAACTACATTTTTGACAACACCTAGAAAGTACCATTTGTACCTTCTAAAAGACTTTACTGTGTCTGTTTGGATGCTGTTTACTCATGCCCACATTTGTAAGTTTTGTTCTGATTACTGAAGTAATGAGAAAGTAAATCTATAAGGATGAGCCCAATGCACTCAATACCAGCTGCAGAGACCGTAAGTGTAACACGTCTACTGAGTGTATTTGAGACCCGTCTACACTGCTCTGTCAGCTTTCTCTTGAGAGCCATGATCATCCTTAGACATAAGCAAAGTGAGAGTGCCCCAAGGTGAAGAGACCCTGTCTGTATCTATGCTGCTTGACCTAGGCACGAGTTGCTTCAGACATGCTGATTATTCCACAAGTCTTTCTAGCACCCCTGAGAAATCTCGGTTAGCCCTTGAGTTGTGCCCCACTTGTGATCCCTCAGGCTGTTTGCTGTAAGGAATTCTGTCTGCCTCTCACCATTATCTACCAGCTCTTCTGATTATCAGGAAAATGTGGGAAGGAGGGAGACAACGTGAATCCAGACCCCTAGGCTATTAGCCTTCTCCAGTTTCCAAAGAGCTGTCTATACCTGTAACTTGCAGCATACAATAAAACAGCATAACAAGTACCTGCCTCACAAGCTTAGCCTGCCTGAATCCTTGATGGAACACAATAGCCTTTCCCACTGGAGATGGGACAATCAACATATCCCACAGTCACCCTCCATCACTCCCTACCTGAACATCCTCTTGAGTAAACATTTGCAGCTTGGCCTTAGAATAGCAGAGCCCATGACAGTCCTCAGCAGAGATGGAAAACCTTCATGGAGCTTTTCTATGGAGGAAAAAAGTGTGAATTTGGAGGCAAGGTGCCTGCAAGAGCACCAAGTCAGGTCATAAGCTGCAGGTTGTGGGAAATAGTGCCAGCATGGCAACTCGGAGCTATACAAGAGGGAGGAATATGGAAGTGGGTTGGATGATATGAGACAAGGTGACAAGCAGGGACCATGTGGCACTGTATCCCAACTATAAATAACTGCTCTTCTCTCTCAGTATGTCCCTGTTTTTGGATGCAAGCTGCAGGCAGGCCTCTTACCGGTTCAGAAATGATGCACCTGAGCACACCTCTACTGGGTTTTGGGAAAGGTTGGGTGCCAGGCTCAGGCTGTCTCCCCCACCCCACAGGCCTGTGATTAGCCACCATGAAGAGACAAAATGGCCGCCAGCCCAGGGAGGGGTGCGCGCTGCTGAGCGGAGCTCTGTCATTGGCTGCTGGCCGCCCATGTGCCAGGGAAGGTGTTTCCAGGCAGAATAGGGTCACGTGGTAACACCGGGCAGAGGGCAGGGGAAGGCAAAGGTGAGGAGGGCAAGGAGATCCCACCAGACCTCAAGGTCGAAGGAAAGTGGGATGAAGCCATCACAACTGTGCAGGTATGTCTGCATGGAGGTCCCCTCCTGGTGCTGGCTGTGGTCAGTCACACTGGTTGACTGTCCCCATGGATTCTCAGGAGAGATTCCCAGAGGCCACTCTGCCCAGCACATAGGGTGGCAATACTGACAGACAGCTGAATAAATTTCCAGTGTAGGCATTTTTATGTCTTACTGTAGGCTTTTAGGGGTACTGGCCATGGAGTAACCGACGTTGCTCTGTTGGGAAGGTGGCAGCGGCCTCAGGCAGGGGTCTGGCCAGGGAAAGGGTGAGGGCGGTGGTTCCCCACAGCACCTCAGCCACATGGCTCTGGAAATGTCCCTAAGGACACCCGAGATCAAGGGGAGGTGGGCAGCCAGGCAGCTTGGCATCAGTGGGCTGGCTGTGGGGTGATCTTACAAGACAATACAGAGGCAACCACAGAAACCAAGATATTAAAACTAGTAATCTAGGGGTGTTGATTTTTTGTGAGTACACACAGACATTGTGTGTACGTAAAGAGAAAATGTCTTCTCTTTCCATGGTGTGTAAAAAGCAAAGTAGCAGGTATATAGAACAGTACATGAGGTTTCCTTATCCCTTTACCCACTGAAAACTTTACATATGTAACACAGTATGGTGTATATGCTTGCAAAACATATATTTACATCATTAGTCATTCAAAGAATAATGAATTTATTAAAATCGGAATATTTCTGATTTCAAGATGAAGCAGTCCTGTTTCTGGTTTGTTTTTTTTTTTAAAGGGAAGTGCATAGGTCAGACATTGTATCTGGGATTAACATTAATCTCTTAGTTTCACACATAGATTAAAGTTTTACTACTTTGTGGCTAAATCTCACTACCTCAAAAAAAAAAAAAAAAGGATAGAAATCCCCTTTATCCAGGCTCATTTGTCCTTCACTGCTTTTGATGAATATCTGCAGAGCACCTAGCAGTACCACCAAAATTCAGATCTGGGACTTTCTATTGTTATACCTCTGCTAAAAAATATAGAAGTGGAAACAAAGAGAAAAAGATGCTGAGGAACAGCACAGAGGAGCTTTCCACTGGTAGTTCCATGAAACCCTCCTATGAAAAGCTATGCCAGTTTAAAAAATAGATGTTAATGCTTTTCTACCATTATGAGTGAAAGGAAACACCCATCATCTATATATTCGTACAGTAAGGAAAGTGTGGCACATGGAGAACTTCACACTGCTCCATGCAAAAACTCATACTGTCAACCACTCCGGCTCTGACACCATGCCACTGTTTTTTTCAAACCTTCTGTAGAGATAGTTTTCTCTAGTGTAGCATCCTAACACGGATACAGTAGCCATCAATTCTTCTGTACAGGCTGAACTCTTGCAAATGAGCAACTCATGAAAAATAAAACTCTGCCAAACAAAGAAATCTGGCAGCATACTAAATAAAATGTAGTATAGCTTTTCTGCAAATCAAAGAAATGCAATTGCTAATAAAACCCTAAAAGGAAGGCTTTTCTAGCAGTAGGCAGATCAAGCCTAGAGGAGGAGAAAGTTATATGGGAAATGAGCAGAAGAGTTGGTTTCTCTTGGCTTATGATCAGGGTATTTAAAGAAACATTTTCTTTCCTGAAAGTCAAGAGGAAGAAAAGAGACAGAGACAAACTATAACCAGTTCAGGCTAGGCTTTTACAGATCTTTTGCTCTGAAAGCACATGAGATATTACGCTGTTGCTGTCTTGAAATAGCTAGATGAATCCAACACTTTTTTCCCTCTACCTAGAGGTTCTCTCAGCTGGATACTTTAAAATAGAATATCTTCCCTCTTCTAGCATTTTGCTGTGAGGTAACCAATTGTTGCCACTTTTTTGGTAAAGACAACATAGCCCAATATTTTATGTGTGAGTGGTATGAGTCTTTATATCTGTGTCTAGGTGGTTTTAATGCATTAGTAGTAAGTTAAGGAGAAGATTAGGAAAAATGAGTTTTGCTTCCAATATGTTTGCTTGATCACCTATTTCTGAAACAAACTTTATTAACTGGTTTAAATAAAATCATGGTTTTAAAATCTCATTGGGAGCTAAGTGTTAAAGACTTTCCAAAATTGAATTACTTTAAATGTTCATATATGGAATTAGTTGGAAAACTTCAGGAGGGTTATGTTATGGTACATCTTCTTGTTAGAAGTCCATTATCTAATAAAACCCAGATATTCTTATCCAGCATGAAAGATAATGCTGTCTTATATCATGTTTTCCTTTGGCTTCCATGTATTTATCATCTTCAAATTCTAATCTGAATTCATTAATACTATTAAGGAAAAACTTACAGATTTATTTATTTCCCTGGATCAGCTTTTTCACCATTCCTAAGATAAGAATTGCATTTGCAATCCTTTCAACTTACTACCGCTAGCTTGGTAATATTTACTAAGGGTCTTTGTTATCACATGTACAATTGTATGTGGGTTTTTTTTTTCATAATCAAGGGATAGACATTACATGCTTCTCTCAACTAGAGTTCAGTAATCTCTTGAAGTTCCCAGTTCTGATTTCCCTATCTTTATTCTAACTATTAATCTTGCCTTTAGTCCTGATGGTTCATTATCCTAACTTAAAACAAAGTATTCCTCGCATTACTGGAGCCAAATCTAGATGATGCTGCTGTCTTTAACCCCAATTCCTGACCTTGCAGCCCATCTTTCCTTTCCTTGCTCTCACCTGCTTTGTATAAACTGAAGAACTTTTTTTTTGCCTGAAGATTCTGCCTTTGAGGCAGATAAAGATCCAAACCACCACAGAAAGCTTTGTAATGAATGCCAACACCTTGAGCTACACTCAGGAACTAATTAGCAGTTGATGTAGTAACAAGTCAAGAAGCTGTTAATTCACACTAAAAAAAAAGTCAAGTCTACCTGAGTAATTCATTGTCAACACACTCATTTAGACAGATGTTTAAAACTGGCACGCACATATAGTACATATATACACACACATTTGTCATGGACTGTGTATATACACACGCTTAAGTTTACAGGTGATACTATCTCATTAAAGTACAACAAAGTATAATTTCTTGAGTAGAACCTTCCCTGGTTTAAGAAAACAACACTTATTTTACTTGGAAAGATGTACAGACAACGGACCTATTCATTGTTAGGATTCCGGAGGGATGACTGCTTGTATGTTGTTGAGGAAGACACTAACTACTGTACGTCACAGATCCAGTTTATGTCTTTATTTCCAGTAACCAAGAGGAGTCAGTCTTCCCTCATGTCTCTCTGAGAAGAGATTCTTTCCATGAGAAATGCATGCCAAATGATATGGAGATAATACATAACAGGATTTGCTGCATTAGTATAAAAAATTGAGATTGGTCACGTCTTCTCACGACACTCACAGTAGGTTATGCTGGTTCACTGTGCTGTAGTGTTTCACTTTTAGCAATGTTACTGCTTATAATTTCAGGTAGAGCATAGCAATACTTTTTAATAGGTCCTGTGTGCTGTAGCTGGCACCCCAAGGTGCCCTGCTCTGCTGCCATGCTCCCTGCTGCTCCATGGGCCTTGGGAGTTTCTGTGTACTGTACTCTGAATTCCAGAAAGTAATGCAATTGCATGACTTAGGATCAAGACAGATATTTCCCGTGATCTCTTTTACTTCCTCTGTGTTAGCACCATTTTTAAATTGCTGCTAAGTAGCGTGGAGAGAGCACCAGTGAATGTCACAGTCTCCCTGAATGAATATAAACAAATTGCCACTAGCAAATCTGTAGTCAAATGATGGCCTGTACCTCAGTGCACTGGGGGTTTACAAGATCATTGAAAACACATTGTTCCTCCTCCTACATATTTTCTTCAAGTAAATGTACTGCATGGTATATTGCTTTCAGAGTCAGCCAGAAAAATCTGACTAGTGCTGCAGGTAATCAGTCTCATATCTTCAGGATGTCAAAAGCTGATTTCTTAGAACTGTGATGAGTTCCTCTTGGAGTGGTAGCGACGGAAATCTGCATGTGAGTTCCCCTCAGCATGAAGAATCACATGGAAATCTCTCGAAAAATATTTTGCTACTTATCAGTAGCTAGTCTGGTGCTTAGTTTGGTGTGGGCAGATAAATCATCACATTTTTTTAGTGACAATGAGCACCATTCTGAAGAAGATACTATCCTCCTACATCATAAAACACAGCACAGAGACAGACGTAGGTCCACACATAGGTAGTTATGAAAGTGTTTGTATAGTTAGGATTATATAATTATGCTGTAATCACTGATGCAACACAGACTTTTTCTTTTTAACTTCCATCCCTTATAATTCACAGATACATAAAGGTGATGATCCATGATACTGCAAGGCTTGATTAATCAGTACTAGGTCACTATTCATGTGGACGATCTCTATAAGGTCAAAATTTTATTTTATTTGACAAATGGAATTTCTGCTGTGATGGCAGTAACACTAAGGGATTGCTCTTTTCACTAGTCATCTTGAAAATCCAAGTTATCTTTTGTAACCTTGGTTCATAAAACCTTTGCTGGACATTTGCACAGATAAGAACATAAGAACATCTGTGTCAGGGCAAAATACCTGTTTCTGACAAGCCTGGGTGCAGATATTCTGGATAGAGTATACGAAGACAAAACTGCAGCACTACTTCCCATCACAGCTCAGCAATGTCTTAATGCTAGCAAAACTTCAGTGGAGTCTTATTTCATGCATTTGTCCAGTTGCCTTTTGAATTCATGTAATATTTTAACATCCACGATGTTTTGTGCCAAGGAGTTTCACAATTTAAATATACACCATGTGAAAAAGTACCTCCTCTTGATTTGATTTCAGTCTGTTATCTGCATAGGAATGGTCTTTACACCCCAAGTGGCTGTGGGATAAAAACAGTGTATTTGAAAGATTTAGGAATAGAAGGAAGATACTGAAGCTAGAAGTGGAAGAGAAGTACTTTTCTGTTGTGACATGAATTTGCTTTTCTTTTAATTACTGTGATAGGAACAAAGTTTTGTGCATAGATTGGAGCAATAAATAAGCATCTGCTAAGCATTTCCCCTAGATGTTTTACTCAACATATTATAGCCCATTACATATATATATAGTTCCATTACATTATGGAACTATTCTGCTTTTTGGAGGATGACCTGGTATAGGATTTACATATGGCACCATGATACAATTTCATGCATGATCGTTGTACAAACAAGCATAGTACAGCTGGGTGAACACCCTGCGCTGGAATGATACAAGGAACTCCTGGCTCCACTCTAGCATTTAAGCAAGGTGACTTGTTAGATGGGTTAGAACGTTCTCAGAGCAGTATAGGGCACTCAGGTAAGCAAAGAGCTCACCCCAGTACTCAACAAAGTCATGTGGAATAACCTGGGAGGACTTACACACCTCTTAGTTGTTCTATGATGAGTATATACCCCTTTGTACTTTGCAGCAGGTCAGTCTAGCCCACATCTCAATAAACCTATCTGCAAACTTGTTTTAGAATCTTGCATTAAAATGCCGTAAGATTTGCAATAAATAAGCATTCAGTGTGAAGAGAAAGTGCTTTAACATGAGAGGGCTCAAGCTGCCTTGCCACAAACATGAAGTGTACAGTGCTTACCACAAATATGAAGTCTATGCTGGACCTTGTAAACCAGGACTTAATTATTTTGTTTCATTCCCATTGAGAACTTGACACATAGATCTTTTGTGAAAACAAGTAGGAAGGTCTGTGGCTTTCATCCTTACTAGAGAGTTATTTCCTGTTTCACTCAAAAAATTAAAAAATAAAAAGTAGTATATGTAGAAGAGTATATTTGTCTGTATGGCTACCTGTATACTGGGTCAATACAATATTCCCTTTGTACGTGTTAGCATCATTTGTTTCCTTTGTTGATACAATGATTTTGTTATTGTTGCTGTCAGTAGCAAGGGTGATAATGGATTTGTTATTCATGGAATTATCTATCTATGACTGAGAAGCAGACCTGACTGTAGCGCTCGTATTTCTATAATATATCTGCAATTATGCATTCGGGAAATTTGACAGCAAAATGTCAAAACAAAAGCAGATTTGCTCTGTTGAAGGTACTTGAAGACAAACAGCGTTACATCAGAAGCTTGTATCTGGTTCAGACAGGCTATTTACTGCAACAAAAAAATAGCCTTTTGAATTATTTTCAGCCTTCCATTCCTCATGTTAAAAGGCTGCTGTGGTGCCCTGTCACTTACTTATCAGCACAGTAAGGGGCAAAGATGAACAGGAGTCACCAAAAGAGTTAAAGGAAATGATCACTTCAAAAGACTGATTTCCTGTAGCTTTGAAAAGTGAGGGTTTCCTTCAGTAGCATTTAATAGTTATAGCTAAGTACATCTCCTACTTTACAAGCATTATTGATTTTCACACAAGAGAATGTCTGCTTGCTTGTTGGAGCTACAGTAGTGCTCACAGAAGGCTGTACCAAGCTCCAAAAAGAAGCAGTGATAAATTCCCTCATTCTGTGTGAGGGACAATATATTCCTCTCCCTTGCCCTCTGATACCTACAGTCTGACAGCTTCATATTCCAATGTTTATGAATCACTGAACAGGCAGAGGGAGTTAATTCTATGAA
>VZTV01037990.1:0-58085 GCA_013400875.1 Anhinga rufa
GCTGACTGGGGCTAAACCACAATTATTTTTCAGTTTAACCATTTTCTGTTACCTGTTTTGGACCAGTAAGGCAGGATGTTAGAGAAGCCCAGTGGAATTGGGAAGAGAAGTTCATTTTCAGGGCAGATTGTGTATTTTTTTTGCCACAATGCCTTTATTTTAAGGTCAGGGGCAGGTAAGAATTACTGCAAGTCAAATGAGGAGCCAGAGGAAAGCCGTATACTTACACCTGCCCCATTTGCGAAAGGCTTTGCTACTCAGCTCCTCCACGAATGCCGTATTACATAATGCAAAGTCGCAAATGCATGCAGAATCCAAGGACCATAACCAAACTTGCCGGGCTATTTGCCCAAGTTGGGGTTTTTCTGAACAAAATATTTGTCAGTATTTATCAGTTTGTGAGAAGCAGAAAGGGTGACATCAGTCATAGTTCTTCAGCGTAACAAACCTTTAGCGTATTTTTAAGCTAAGGCAGAAATACAATATTTTATCATAATCTCCAGTAATGCCTAGAGAAAATTAATCTGTTGCTGGTCTTAATGTCAGTTCAGTTGTATTTTCCTATCTGGATGCACCTGAGATTCATCGTAAGTTGTGCTCTCTTATGAATACAGTGTGATTAGTTAAGTGATGTCTTTAGTAAGCTGCAGGTCATCGTCGTGTCACGTTTGACAGAGGTGTTCAGGCATATGAAGTGGGATCAAATGTTCCAGGCTGAGCCTGAGATTGGGTTTAATCCTCTCTTCGGCTCAGCAGATTAAACACAAGGTGCTATGCCACTGAGGCTACAGAAACAGCTTTATTTCCAAATCCCTTAAAAAAAAAAGGGGGTATAGATGGCAATTCTCCCCTCTACTTTTATCCATTTGTATCTTAATTTCAGAAGCTGTGCAGTAATTCAAATAGAAACTGCAAAATAATAATTTTATTCAGAGTCTGTATATAAACTCTGCAGAGATTAAGAAGAGCCTGTTGCTCATTCCTTCATTTAAAGTTCAGTCAGATGGTTTAGTTTAAGACTGAGGTCTTTTCCCTGTTCTTGCTTTTATTCTCATTTGTTCAGTGACTGATTATATAGTCAGTTATGCCACAATAACAAGCTAGGCAGTATTTAATGAAGACTAAGACAGCTATTAATGTTAGCATGTATTAAGTGGCAAACATTAAGAAGCCTTTTTCAGCATTCGATTGTTTTAGTTTTCAAAGTCCAGACAGAGTCTTTTTCTTTTTTTTTATAAGCGATTTTAAACACATATTAAGTAGACTGTGCAGGACGGACAAATGGATAAAGAGATGCCTAAAAAGGAAAATGGTTCTTAGTTTTGAAAAATGGCCTTTTTGTGGCTTCCAAGTGTCCTAATAACATGCTTTCTAGCTATAGGGAAAAGTACAGAGGCAAAAATTGGTAGAGAAGAAACATATCAGTGTGACATTCAATTTAGAGCCAATTGCCTGGTTTGCAAAACCCAAATAGTTTGGCATAAAGCTAGTGGAGATGAATCCGCCTTGCTTGGCCCCTCACCCTCTGTTACTGAATACTGAAGCCTGTGGTCCTTGGGGTCTGCCCAAACAGGACATGACAAAGAAGGAAAACCTATACTAACTGTGATTTTTGTAATGTTTGATGCCTTATCTCTCCAATTTATCAATCTGTTTTTTTTCAAACTATACAATGGAAACCAAGCACAGTGTACGTAGCCATCGCTGCTGTAGTCTTGAATTGGGCTTGGAGCTCATTTAATCGTAACTGAGTTGGTTTTAATCTGGCTGGCTCGGGGGGAAGGGAGCAGCAGCCGTCAATCGATGACCTTGTCAATGGAAATTCATAAATACCTGGGTTTGTCAGCCCCTGCCAATGTTGGCATGTTGTCCGTTTTACCTCTGTGAAAACTAGCTCAGCTTCCTCATTACATCCTGTAAAAATGCTTCCCATTTCTTTGTGAATGAAAGCTTAATTATGAATAGTTTATTCACCAGGAGGATACAATAGGAAAAGCATGTAACCATTTGCGTGAAACCAACAGGGAAGTGTAATTTGACAGCAAAAACTACTCTGTGCAAGTATTGCTGGATTTTTTTTGTAGGCAGGAGGGTAAAGGTAGATTATCACTAGGACTCTAATAGGTGTGGTAGAAGATAACGTATAACAGGGTTGTTTGGTCTTCTCCGGAGTGTGTGCTGTGAAAGGGAGTTCTGAAGTGCACCCCAGGGTGTGCAGCTGAGAACATACAATAAAACAGGGAAGCTGGTACTGTTACGAGTTTTGGGCTTCTTTGTTGTAAAACAGTTTGTACGTGAGAACAATGGGCTTGTTCAGTTGCTCACAGTCGTTCTGAAGTTCCTAGTTCAGAAATAAATGAGAAAAAAAAATACATTTAAGACCTGCAGGTAATCCATAGGGCAGACTGTGATGTGGTTCCGACAGTATGCATTGTATAGTTCCAAAACAAATACCGTAGGACGAGGTAATTTTGCTTACTCCTGTAAAAACAAAATGTAGCATCCTTTTGCAGTTTGATGCTGACTGTATCTCAGAACACCCAAGATCCCTATAAAATCCTGACAACACCCCTAAAGGTCATTTATGGGGTCACCTCTTTTTGCCTCCCACACTCCCTAGAGAAATTCTGGTCTACCCACTCCTTCATGGCCACCCACCCGCAGATCAGCTGAGAATCACGCTTTGTTAAGAAAAACCTTTGTTAAGAATGTTATTTTTGTTCTTTGTTCTCCTTCCTTCGTTTGAAAGATGTCTTTTGTTCGCTGCGGTTCAAGCACCGTAGTTTAAAAATACATCATTCGCGGCATATAGGAATTAAAACTGAAAATGTATATTTTAGCTGAATTGAAAAAAGAAGATTGGGGGCTTGTCATTGTTTATGTACATGTATTTTCGTCTGATTTGTGTCTCAAGAAATAAATTAAAATTAGTCTAATCACGAGAACATTTTTAAGCGAGCGCTTGTAGATGGTTTTTGAAGCCTGTAGGGGACTTATAGTCATCACCAGTCAACTGCAGATGTGTTTAGAGTAAGCGTTAATTAGCAGTAATTCCTAAATCTACACCTTCATGTGCGATAGGAATATAAGCATTACTGTAATAAATTGTCAGAGGTTGAATGCCTTTGGCTGGCAGGAGGAGTATCTTGGCTGTGTGTCTGTTTATGTAACAGCAAAAGCATTACTCAGTGGTATCGTTGTGCTGCTGACACTATCGCACTCCTAGGGTAACCTGCTCAGTCTGTCTCACTTAGTCTTCGCAATAATCGTTAGCAGAATTAGGACTCTCATAAGGCAAAATGCGGTGAGCATCTAGTATGGGAATCTCTCCATGTGCGTACCATGTCCTCTCGGAAACCCCCATGATTTAAAGCAACTGTTACTGATAGACAAGTTTTCTTGTGTTTCTTTTTAATGGTCTTTGGTTTTGCATCTGTTTTAAGTTAGATGGTTCACAATGCGTTTCTGATGGTGGTTTACAAGCTGCTTTCTCCATTGCTTTCCCTGCAGGTGTTGCAGGGCGCTCAGCTGATAGCTGTTGCTTCTGCTGAGCCTGCGTCAGGGGGTGTTGATGGATCCCCGCTCCAAGGGAGTGATATCCAAGTCCAATATGTGCAGCTGACACCAGTGACAGACCACTCTGCGACTAATCAAGTATGTATACTTTTGCCATTTGAATGTACTTAACTTGATTGAAACATCTGTCAGATGAACTATATATCTATCCACAGCTACCACAGTCCCAAGGAATTTATGATCCTGTTTCCAAACCGTAAAAAAAAATAAATCCAAACCCACCTAAAATAAGAAACATCATTTTGTAAAAGGTATAAATGGTCTCAGACTATCCCTGCTTCTGTGTTTTTGCTCAATGCCTCTCGAGAATAGTTATTTTGGTCATCATTGTTTTTCTGCATCCTTGAAGGCTGAGAGCCATGTTGAAGGACAGGGCAAAAAACTTGCTTGGAATCTATCCAAAAAGTATTTTTCAGACTGAGGTTTCTCTTAAGAATGTTATTCCCTTTCTGACAGCAGTTTTCCAGTTATTTTGATCAACAGCCTGGACTTCCCGCGGGAGTCACAATGTTAGCAATTGTAAGTGAACACTCAATCCTCTCGGTTACGGTGGAGGAATTACCTTTTTTTTTTCTTTTTTTTTTTTTTCCTTCTGATTTTTAAATCCATTTGAACAGCCACATACCTGAGTCTATAAAAAGTTTCTCATCAGCTTGAAGCTGTGACTGGTGACAACACAAGAATGCTGACTTCAAACAGTTGTCAGAAGTTTCTCTGAAGATGGTTACCCATGTGAACCCCCACTTAGTGGGCTTCTTTTCTAGAGAATGCCAAGTGGTTCTGAAAAATAAGCTGTTGCTTGCTACCCAAAATATAATGGTATCCTTAGCAGCCAACATTAAGTGGATTTTTGTCCGATACGTACCCAGTTTTGTAGAGAATTCTGATCTGGCTACAAACATTTGGATTTTTTGTCTCTTGAGGGAGTGAAATAATTTGCATAAGAAACCAAGGGAATTGTGTCCCGACTTTGCGTGCACGAAACTCAAGTGCTCTGTGCTTCTTCCATGGGCAAGGCAATCTGCAGATCAGTTCGCTGTATGCAGTTAGAGCACACCAGTTATCCCAGTGGCAAAGAGGGCCTCAAACAAAAGATGGAGCTGTGTTGTGTATTGCTGACGTCCCGCCTGCGCTGGCTGGTGCGGGTGGGGAGCCCAGAGCTCCAAACTCTTGGTTGCCCCAGTCCGTGCTGGCTCCCCGCCTGGATGCTACAAAGTGCTTTTCAGAAGAATTATGCTCCCTGCCAAAAGGGCTCGGACTGCCTGGCCTGTGAGTGTGCTGTGCTGGAAGATTACATCCTAGTTTTCTCTGCGCTGATCTTCCCATGTAGATGAGCCCTGTTAAGGGGGCTTATTAATGACTATTAAATAATTTTCCCCTCTTTTCAAGATTTCTCTCTGCACTAACTCTCTCAATATTTTATTCATAGTCACTTGTAATAGTACGCTGGACAAGAAGGGTGTGGCTACAGGGATTGTGCCTTATTTCTTATACATCCTCAAGCACTCCTGGTCCCATGCGATTAATTAAGCATATGGGCATCAGGTACTGAGAGATGTTTCTCATGCTGCTGTCCTCGCTCCAGGCCTGGGAAATTCTCAAATTTACCTCCCACAGACTTTCTTCTGGGTCTGTTGTCTGTTCCTCACGCCTGTCCTCCCTTCTCAGCCACCACCGCTGACGGGCAAGAGATTATGGAGTTCGCGTCTAAACATCGGCATCCGTCTCCCGCATGACTGGCAGTCACCAGAGGAGTTACTTTTCTCTTCAGGGACGCTTTGCACTGTGTTAGGTTTTAATATTGTGGTTAACCACAGAGATTTATACGAAGCTGAAGAGAAGCAGAAAAGGAATATGAAATAAGAAGAGTATGAAAGGAAAAACAGACAAGACTAAAAATAAGTTTGCCATAAGTATTTCCTCAGTCTACACAAACTAAAAGGCAGGGTCTGTTAATGAACTGGAGAACCCAACTTGGTATTTGCGTTACTCTGAGTTATATGGATAGCCCAATAGCGTTTTTAGCTAAAATTATGGAATAGTCCTGCTCGTCTTAAATCTCTTATCTGAAGGGAAATGTCTTATCTGAAGGGAAAACCCTGTCAGTGAGGCTGTAGTGACACCTTTATCTGTTTTCATATGGTTCTTTGCCAAGGTACTGAGATGTTCTCAATGATTTTAAATCTATTTATCAATCAAAGCTTATAAAAGTGGAGTTTATTACCCACCTGGGTTGGATGCAATGCCCTACACAAATTCCTTATTTGAAACACCACAACTGCAAATTTATTTAATGTCTGAAAACAAGACACCAGTTTCTGACCTTTTTTCTTGAAAGCAATTGCACGTGCAGAGCTGAAGGTAGGAGTGAGGCTATCTGAAATGAAGCCCTCTCTGACTTCAGCTGAAGCAGAAAGCAGTATGCACTTCCACTTAGTATTTTCAACGTATTCATGCATGATTTTGTATTGCAGATTAGCTGTAGACAGAAGTACGAATAGCTAGGATTCTGACAGTTTCGTAGTGACCCTCAACTACATATGTAAACACAAACTATTAACATATGAACAGTTTTTTGCTGGCATAGAATTGCAAATGCATGTACGGAGGGAGGCACGGTCTAAAAGCAGATGCATTTTGGGGATTTAGGTTTAGTTGGCTTGTTTTCATGTCTCAATAGCATTCTTACGTAGAGCAGCTTGCAAAATTAGAAATACAGAATGTGATAATGACAAGAATATTTGGATTAATTCTGTGCTCAAATTCATATGCCAGTGGTAAATTTTCTTAGATTTGGAAAAAAACATAATTCCAAATCTAAGGCGTGCTTCTAATCCCTTTCGGCAGTCTTCTACTTCTGCCCTGCACGTTGGATGAATGCTCGGTATTCCTGTTGTCGCTATTATTTGATAATTATATTACTTCAGTACGGTTTTCCGCTAACAGGAGAGAAAACTTTGATGGTCACTTGAAGATTTACCTGCTGTCAAGTCTAGCAATCTGACAGAATCATTCACCACTTCGGCACTGATTTATTGAACATTTAAGTAAACACCAAATCACCTCTAAAGCTGAACAGGAAGGACTCCTGTAGCTGCGTGCAATTACTGGCAACAAGGCAGAGAGATGAAGAGAAATAATTAGACAACAAAACCTTAATTTAGGAGCACCGCTTTATAATTTTCAACCTCCAGTATTTTCATTTGAATAAGTAAGCGGCGACTGTAGAGTAAAACCTAAAGGATGGGAAATCTAGCTGAGTCTCCACCCTTGTGTCTTTGTGGATCATCTTGCAGATACTAGGCTGCGAGCATAAAGCAGGGCTCCAAGTAAGACTTTTTGATAACAGAAGTACTACCACAGAAATAATTCTGTATCCAGGGCGTTATACAAAGCATCTATTAGATGAATTTATGGAGGGAAAATCCATCAAGGGCAGATCTCTGGAATCTGTGGGAGTGTGCAGGAAAATATCATTAAATTCTTGCCCTTTCCTAGTAGTTTATCTATGCTTGTGATATTGGCTGTTATCAGGGGAAGGCTTATTGGGTGTGATAGACTTTATCCAAGCCAATCCAGCTGTTCTTAAATGCTATTCAACTTACAGCTCTGAAGATGGAGTTTGTTTCATGATCTACTTTTTCTTACTCCAACTAACTTGGCTAAAAATGCAGTCTGCTATGGGGTTATCCCTCCACAGCATTGTCAGACTACTGGTAGGCAATGATTTCATTTTTAAGGAGATTTCCTTTGAAAGCGCGGGTCAACTGTGTTTACTTTAAATTCTTTCATGGAGGACTGTTTTTGCTTGGAAAGTGAGTAGAATCAGGCCCGTAGGAAGAATTTTATTTGAGAAAAACTTTCACTGTAGTAGCGCTATTCTAATTTTACACAAAACAGGGAAAGACCAATTGGGCAGTGGGTAAAGGCAGCAGTTCTAGAGCGTATACTGCACCAGCCGGGGAAACGCCAAGCACAGGGCAAACAGGCAATTTTACTGTCCTTACCTACAACACTTGTGTCACTCCAGGACTTCCTACTGTCTTGTCTATGATCACCCTTGGTGGATTTTCCTTCCATAACACTGGTCAGCTCTGCCTTGTACCCCTGAGCTGTCAGTACATCGTGCTGGGACACGTCCTTCCACAGCTTCGGCACTTGTTGTGCCAGACACGGGTTTTATTTTGTTTCTTTTTAGAGCTGGTTCTTTTTTGGGAAGAGAGAGGGAATAATGCTTTTCTCTTCGCTCTCTTCGTGCCACTCATGATTTTATAGATCCTTATCACGATTCTATTATTTTAGCCTTCTCTTTCCAGCCTGAAGGGCATTAGCCTACTTAGTCTTCATGTGGACTCTTTATGTTATTTTTGGTGCCTTTGTAAGTGAATTCCCGTCTCAACTCTCTCACAGAGCTGATATCCATGCAGATTTTTGTACTGGTATATACAAGAACTTTACATTAGTATAATTCGTTCACATTCCCTTGGCTACACCAATGAAAAGCACTTTTTTATTGATTTACCAATTTCATGTTTCCTTTTGCAGGGCACTGATACCCTTCAATCAGCAATCCAGCCAGAGATGCAGATAGAACACGGAGCAATCCAAATTCAATAAGAGAATTGCAAAAACTGTGTCAACCGAGGTATCAGTGAACCACAGTCAGAAGTTAAGTGCTGTAGTCTTCGTGCAACGACGGGAGAATGGAAACGCCTGTTAGACTAATGGTCACACCTCGAACATCTCCTGCACGTAGCAGAGTTCTCATGATCTGGTTGTCCTCACCTGGAGTAAATCAGACCCATTTACTTAAATCGGAGCTACGTCACTGCATCAGTTGAGAATCTGGCCTTCAGAAAAAATACATGGCCTGCCCCTAGGTACACTTAAAGAGTAAAAATTCTTTCAGAAAGGGGGAAAGAAATCTAATGAATCAAAACCATGAGACTAAATTAAATGTTTCATCCTGTTCATTTCTTCTGTGAAATACGCCACTTGAATGTCTGCAGATACCTTAGGAAGTGTATTGCTGCTTTGCAATACTTGCTTTACCACATATAGAAGATCAAGAGCTCAAATATTTTTCACTGTTTAAACAGCTTTTTTTATTTGCTATGGTGTTTATAACAAAAATGGAAAATATTTAAAAAAAAGAAAAACCCCATAACTGCAAGTATTAGCCTTTTGCTGGTGTTTTCTGTTCAGTGTAATGAAAACTGTATTTGCAGAAGACTAACAATTTTGTTTGTACTGTTGCTTAACTACTTTTCTAGGGGAAAATGCTTTTAAATGCTGTAATTATGCATTTCTAATGAAAAATAAATGTGTATTTATGAATAGTGCAGCTCTAAGTCGCTCTCTGCCTTAGGGATGCATATGGTTTGACTGGACTCTGCTGTAAGAGTGTAGTTCTGCAGTATTTGAAGAGAGACGCTATCTGGCAAGCTCTGCTGTCAAACTGAGAAGTAAGATTAAGCCTATAAGGAAGATATCAATCTTAGATCATGTTATTATCTAAATTTCCAGTGCAAGAAAAATGTGTTAGTTAAGCTTTTTGAGTCTGCAAATCCTATTTTATACAATGAATTTATGAAATCATTTTTTAAAAATGTGGATGATTCCCCTGAGCTCCCTCCCTTTTAGTTCCGCCTGCCTCCTTTGTCCAGCCATTTGTGGCAATACCTCAGTTTGGGATTCATCCGTAAAACGCTGGGCTGCAAAAGTCTGATACCTATCTTGTTACCCAACCTGCAAGAGCAGGGTGAAATCCTCTCTCTGCTGAAACTTATGGGAAATTTGATACCGATTTCAGGAAAGCTACATTTTCATATTTGCTAAGCTTGAGTGGAGAGGATACACGTTTGCTGTAACCCGATTTTCTTAATGGTGCACATTTTAGAAAAAGACAGAGTTTATTGGGGGAGGTGTTGCTTTGTGTTTGCTTTTCAGCTGACTTGCTATATGGTTATTGTCAATATATGGCTCAAATGCATTTGACGTATAATGAATGGGGCGTAGCCACAAATTCTACATGGTTGAATTCAGGATAACTCTTTTTTTTGTTTTAAATGAAAGAAGGGTTAAGCATACCCAATTTCTGGGAATGTTGTCCCTGGTAAGTATTATACTTTATGTAAATTCCTACTTCTCTTTAGGATATTTCTTGACGCACAAGTACAATGCAAACTGAACCACAGCTTATTGAATACAATGTTTGCAGCAGGCCAAGAATTTGGCTCCTCTTCAGTTTCTTTTTTTAATAGCGTTTCTCAGACTGGGTGATTTTTGAAGAGCTTGGCATCCAAATAGAAGCCTAAAAATAAAGCAAAGCCTGTACATTTTAGCATGGCTGGTTAATAATAATTTATCACTTGGAAAAGACAGTGAGAAAGCTGGGATGGCAAAGCTGCTGCGTGCTACCGCATACCGCTCTCTTGCTATATTCATATTGGCCACAGGGCTTATGTGAAGAACACACGGCTCTTGTGTTCTGCAGAAAGTTTTACTCTTACCCAGCTTTCCTTCTGCGTCCTGGGTATCTTCAGCTGTCAAGGGGAACACACATGCATTTAAACTGTAGGGTATCTGTCTTTGGTTTATGGTGCAATTAAGAATTCTCTTCTCTTTGCGTTTTTCAGCTCGGGTTCAAGACGAAATTGAGTTCAGGAGAGGTTTTCTTTAGCCACTAGACTGCTGCATGTTCAAGTCTCTTCTGCTATAAGTGATTGTAAAGGCATACCATGCAGTGAAATAGCATTCACTAGATTTCAAGAGAATGAAATCTACTTCACCAGTGTGGAATGGCTTGTGTACAAATCAATTGAAATAAATAGGTAAGGAGAGCAGCTTATTAAGAGCCTCCTGTGCATTCAGACGTTAAGACTGCGTGTTCCTCAAGATGTGAATTTTTCTGTGTTTTGTCAATGTTAACATTAGTCTAAGCTGTGTCACACTATGTTTATACTT
The DNA here is from genome assembly GCA_013400875.1 of Anhinga rufa. Taxonomy (NCBI): domain Eukaryota; kingdom Metazoa; phylum Chordata; class Aves; order Suliformes; family Anhingidae; genus Anhinga; species Anhinga rufa. Next base: position 10,543 of record VZTV01037990.1, read on the forward strand.
AAAAGAGGCTTCAACCTTGAGCCAAGTATTCCTATGAGTAATCCCTGTCGCTGTTCCCTTTCTGTAGATTTTATGTCCTTGGAGGATTTATGTCCCTCTCCAGGGAGGAAATGTCTTCTCTTCAGGAATGTTTTATGTGTTTTCTAGTCATCACAGGGTGTGTCACGTACAATAAGTCATTCCTGAGAAGAGTAATTCAGGAGTGAATTCCCTTCTAGGAAACGCTTGTGGCCATGAAGAGTCTGTGAGGTTCTGTGCAAGTGTGAAGAGTACGGTCATGCAGAGGTTGTCATAACAATAACATATCAACATAACAGTGAGAAATCCAAAAAGTATTATAAGATAACTCAAGGAATGAAAATCTTGCAGGGGTGCTGAGGGTTTTGCCTGGCTCTCTGTTCAGGTAGGTTGGTGGTGTTTCGCCATGGATGTAGTGCTGCCCTTGAAGGCTGTTTGGCGATTTCAGGAGGTAAGCTAGAAAGGAGTTCTCATTACGTCTCCTTTTGTTACTCACAGCTTCTGCCTTTTTAATCATAACGTTCTTTTTCCCCTCAGCAAACCTTTTAACATCCTCATTTTTAGCTGTTCTTTTCCTCCTCATGCCGCTTTTGTCCAAGAGGCAGAGATTGAGAACATATGACCAGGAGTCTTCAGGGGGACATTTCTTGTAAGGTTAGACTAGGATCAGCGGCATATTTTATTTGTATAAATATGTCATCTTTATTTGTATAAAATTGTCATCTTGTGACCCGCAGAATACTGTTTTCATGGGTTTGATTTTGTTTTGTTTAATAACATTTAGGCATGCAGGCTTTGGGGGAGGAGAGCCTCTGGTTACCCTCCTTTGGCCCCCGTGGGTTTTTTTTGATATTAAGTTCACCATAGCCAGGACCTCACCATTTATCTTGATGTTGTACTAAAATGCTTGACATGTAGTTATGGCTGCACAGGCAGTACGGTACCGTTATAATGACCTTTCAGATCATTTAGTCTTGAATCCCACCTGAAAGAGCATCCATCTCATGAATTCTTAAGGGCTTCTGTGGTCCTGATGTAAAAACTAATCAAAATGTTATGGTTTGATGGATTGTACGACTAGAAATCGGTCTAAAAAAAACCTGAAGGATGCGGTTTATTTCTTTTCTGGTTTTCTTTTTCTTTCTTATTTTGTCTTGTAAAGCAAAACTATAAAAATGAGCACCCTTCTGTGACTCAAATAAACCAGAATGCCTTCATTAGCTGCATTTTTAAGCATTTCAGTATTGACGGTTTGCCTGTAAAGCAAGGAATGCTGGCTAAAGTGTTGCTCTAGTGCTTGTCTCCATCACAGATATCCTGGCATGCGTACGGGTATGCTCTGGTGGCCCTGTACTTTGTTACCTGCTTCACAGAACTGCTATGGAGTTCCACGTTAGAAAATACAGCGAGGAAACCAATATCTAAAAAAAACAAAACAAACCCAAATCACTGTAGAATCTCGCTCTGCACAAACTTCTGTTGGCAATCAGTATTCCTTCTGAATTCCTAATTATCTAAGTACTGAAAATTTATAGCCGTAACTATAATTCAACAAAAACTGTTTCCCATTATCAGAAATAAGAACGTTTCTTTCATGCACTGCGATCCCAAAGCACTTCTATAAGCTCTGCTGATTTAGGTGAGCACTCGACAGTCAAACCTCATTTCCTTGAATGAAGCCGGGAATAAAAAAGTCATTCAGTTAGAGTGGTGTTTGGGGTAAACCGAGATTGCTTTTTTTTTAATGCGCTGGTACAAACGGACATACTTGATTTCTCTGCTAAACAAGGTTTGACATATTGGGAGGTTGTTTTATTCCACACAAAAATAGGAGTAACTAACCGTGCAGCAAGCGGAGGCAAGAGGAGTCATGCAGAGCTGAAGTTAGAGCTGAAGCGTGTGGGACGTGATTGCTCACATGCCGTGTGGCCAGGGCAAGGGGTTAACACCCCTCTTTCAAGAGGTGTCAAGGGATTTTTAATCAAGTCTTGTTCTTTAGCGTGATAAATTGGATGGAACTGGATGAAAACCTATTTTTCCTCATCTACAACTTCTCATGTGAAGTTTAATTCAAGAGCAACCGTCTCCTCTGTTTGACTTTTTTGCCTTTTTTTTAAACTTACGTGAATTCTACTTTTGAAAACATTCTCATGCTTGTTTCCTATTCAATTTTTTTAAAGTATACATTTTGCAAAGAAACAATGTCCTCTAATGATATTTAATAAAATATTATATTTTGGGCAGAAAACTATATTTTTAGGATTTGTTCATCAGCACGGATATTTTCAGTTGACCGGTAGACCGGGAAACGTTCTGTTCTTCGGTCCCTCAGGTTAATCTGCGTTTCTGAATGTTTAAGTATAAACTGTCCAGTTCCTTCTCTGTCCCTCAGCTTGGGTCGAGCGTGAGTTAATAGATGTTATATAATCTTCCAGGAAGTGTTTTATTTCAGACGTTTCATACTAGCTAAAGGGAAGTTCATCTGGTTGTGAAACAGATCGACAAAAGCCTGAGTTGAGCCTGACATCTCTCCATGCTACACTGTGATGCCAGCTGTGGGGACAGAGTGTTCATTGTCCCTCGCTGTGCCACAATCTGGACATTTATGGTATTTGATTTGAAAATAATAAATGACCCTGTTTTCCATGCTGATTCTCTGCTTTTCTTACGGAATGTTTGGGATTTCTGTTCTCAAGATGCACTGGGCTTTGCTTTCCAAGCTGTTGAGTACATCGTATCAGGATCTGAGAACTGAAGCGAGTACACTGAAATCAAAGGGCCTTTACTTTTTTTTTTTTATTACCACAGGGAAAACAAATCTCCTGTAACCGTTCCGTTTTTAATTGAAGAACTATATATTAAATTTACTCTTGGCTTTTTGGGTAAAGCAGAAAAAAAAATTGGGAGCTGGCCAGCACTATTTGACTAGCTGAAAAGCGCACTTCAGCTTGCTTGATGTGTGTGTATATATATCTATGGCTGTCTTGCTGCTTGAGTTTGCATGGTGTTGGCTCACCTCCTACTACTTCGGTGCTAGAAGTCACCTCTCTCCTCACGGCTTTTCGATATGTTTTTTGCTCCCCTATTTCTGTAGCATTTATTTTTAATGTTATGAAAAACCTAGAACCATTTTGCTGCATTGATCTTGCCAGAGGAGCTTGGCTGGCCACCTTTAATTAAAAAGAAAGAAATCATAAACCCTTGGGCTACTGGATTCTGAATTGCATTTAACAGAAAAAAACGGTTGTAGACTTCACCTTGTGCACAGGGAAGAAGCTCTCTTACTCGGCTTATTTAACAGTTACAAAAGTTGCCACGTTTGGAAATTGTGTCTGCCATTAATTAGCAACATTTCCAGTTTAATAACCAGATTTTCCCCTGCTGCTCCTACGTGGTAGCAAAATTAAACCTTCTTTTGCAAGCACCCAGGTGAATACACTAGTAGCTGGTACTGTGAATTGCACTGAGAATTCTGCTAACTTCCAGTCTATGTTAAACAGCAGCTGAGCTTGTCATCTGATGCCTTTCCTCCCCAAAACGCCTGCATCCATCTCCCCGGTGTCCCCTTCTCTAATAATCGCAAAAATGATATGATTTAATCAGAGACAAACGATGTGCTCCTTCTAAAGCAGAGCAGGCTCCGTTCTGCTTCCCATCCTGGCGCGTGTGAAACACTCTGCTCTCTCGTCAGGGCCATCTGCCTTGCATAATTGCTGTTAAATAACAGCGATTTTATTACTCAATCCTGCTTCAACTCTCTTAATCCCCCTGCTCTAATGGGCTCCCTGCTCGCTTCAGCAAAACCAGAGGAGAAATAAATAAGCCAAAATGTTGTAAAAGAGGAGGTGGGAGGAATCAAGGAGAAGATGAGAAACAGTTTGTTGATGTGTTTTGAATCCCTTCCTCCCTTTTCATTCATTCAGGTTGCCTTTCGCTCCTTTCTGCAGTTAAACGTGCAGCCCAGGAAGGTGGTTCACATCGAGAAGTTCTTCGTTTTCTGAAATACAATAGTGACAAAAATACCCTACTTTTACCCAAGGGACAGCAGCTTTCGAGGTAGGCAGGGGCAAGGTGGAGGGCAGAGGTCTGGGTTTTTCTTTTGAATTTTTGTATTTTTTATTTTAATTTTTATAAGCCTTGTGTCTTCTTTATACCTTACTATGTTTTTAAATAGGTTGTAAGCATCCGGGGAGGGGGGTTACATCTGTTTTGGGTTCTGCCTGAAATTCCTTTGAGTTCTGTTAAATTGACCATTGTAATGAAATTAGGAGCTTCTCTGGCACGTTCTTTCTCAGAATTTAACAGAAAAGTGCATCTCCGTGCTTTCCACCTCTGACATTTTCCTACGTTTTCACTGAAATTTCTTGTGTGCAAAAGGCTGAATGTGCCTTAGTGTTAGTGAAAATAATTTTTTCCTTTTATTCTACTTTTTGTAAAAGGTGGAAGGTATTAATCTTTTCTGCCAGAAAATCAACTTTTGTAGGAATATTCCCGTCAGAAACTTTGACCTCTGTGAATGTCTTTGCATGGATTGACGTGGTTTTCCACGCCGATTCCTTTCTTTGAGCAAACGCAACACACTTGGCACTGATAAAACTTTATAGATAGTAAGTGGTTGAATATTTTGAGGAAGGTTTTTTGTGTGTGGCTTTGCTTTCATTTTGGTTTTGCCTGCGTCATTTCACTGATCCAGTTCACTCACAGAGCTCTCTGTGCTGTGCAGAAATAAGCCTGACAGGGAAGTGTGTGCTTGGATTTGAGCTTGCTCCAAGCTTTTGGCTCTGAGTCCCTCTAAATATTTGCTGCTTTAATCGATGTGTAGATTTGGGTGAATAAAGGATGAGATTTAAAAGCCCTTGACTGGAGAGTTGCTCTCGGGAGGAAAACACTGGCTAGTCAAGAGCTCTTCAGTTTGGGCAGGGAGGGAATTGCAGTCAAATGCAGGTGGGAAACGAGGCACGGAGTTTGACAAGGTGTGTGAAGGAAGATTAATGACCGAACAAACTGTTGAGAGAGGTGGATTCCTCATCTTTAGGTACTTTCTGCTCTTGATTGGCTGCCACTGGCAAGACTATCACCAAATGCAGCCCCGCGATGCAGTGGCATGCCTCATGACGGTAACGGGAGTGTGCCTTGATCTACGGCAGCCTGGCGCTCTGTGAGTCTGCAGCTTCACCAGTCTCACAACGATATATCCACACAGTAAAGCCCATAGTTATTAAATCCATTCCCTGGACTCGGAGGACATTGCCTCTCTTCTCTCCCTGCACAGCACATGACGTAAAGCACGACCCAATAACGTATGAAATATCCTAAATTCAAAAGCCATAAAATTAAAATGTACAAGTGAAAAGTATAAAAGATGGAGGGCTTTGCTGACGTCCTGGTGTCCTGCAATGGCTAAACTTGTAATAAGAAGATATCCAGATAGTGCTGGGAATGGGACTATCCCATACGCTCGGTGAAGAGGGGGAGATATCAAACTGTTTCTTGCCCATCTGTCCTTGAAAAACAAAAACCTCCTTCCAGGATCCAAATCCTGTAATTAGTTAAAGAAGAATAAAACGCACAAGCCAGGCACCAGAGTTGTTTGGGATTTTTTTTTTTAAACTTAGTATCCCTCCAAGCACTGGCACGTGCTCTGCAACGCTCAACCTCTTGTTGTGGCCCATCACCTTGCATCACGAAAACAGATGCGGGGAGCGGTTTCTCCATCTTTGCTCAGTGCCAAGCAACTGAGCAGACCAAACCCTGACAGCAGCAGAGGTTGGCATTTTTAAGTCATGCAGTTTGTAACTCGTGAAGGTATCAAGTTCTACTTTGAAACAAGTCTTCTCATGGCCATCACTGGCCTGCTTGAAAGCTCATTCTTCTCTGATGAGAATTTTCTCTTTTTCTCTGTTTTTAGCAATGTTCTAATGTAGGTCTTGGGTGCTTATTTCTGTAGTTTATGGGTCTTTTCCCAGTCCCGTTCTCTATGGTTTCAGCTTTAATCAACTGAAAATCTTAAAAAGAGTTTACATTCTATATCTCAAGCACTTCTCCTACTTCCAGACTGCAGCTCTGTGAAAGGGAAATTGGCACTAAAGCACCCAGAAACACTAAATCCATCACTAGTTTGTTACCCTTTTTCTGGATTTACTGAGCAGGCTCAGCTGCCAACAGAATAAATTCCTAAATAAAGTTTGTCAACATGCTGAAAAAAGCCCAGAGCAGCCTCATGTCTTTCACACAAACAGCTTGGCTGCATTGACTTGGGCAGAGATAAAATACAAGCAACAACTCGCTGGTGTATATAGTGTAATTTCTGGCTGCCCATCTGCGCTATCCCAGGTCGCCCCACCAGGCACGACGGAGATCGCCTAGCCAAGCAGGTGGGCCGAGGAGTGTCAGATATTCCTTCACCCTCGGTATTTGAAATCCCATTCGTGCTTGGAAGCGGTGCTGAAAACAGGTGCCTACGTGGAAGTACCAAATGTGCATAGCGATGCATGTACTGACGCCATTGTCTATCGCTTGCTTAGACGTTGTGAGGTGGGATGAGAAGAAAACTTCATGTTGCGTAAGTTAGTATTTATTCTTTCTAGGGTAATTGGTCTTCCTTATCTTAATAGCTGCATACCAGAGTTTTCGTGTGTCTGAGAGACACAAGGCAGGTATCTTCACAATTACTGATGGGGAAATTCTGGAGCAGTTCATAGCCTGAGATGGCAATAGCTCCCACTGCCCCAGTGCAGCGCAAAGTGACTGTACGTGCTGGCTCCAGCAGCACCCACCGGCTTCCATTCTGCAGCCGCTGGGTCTGCGTTACCAAGAGCCCACGTTCCATTCCAGGCAGGGTATAGAGCTTTCCAGTTTCCATTCTCAGTCTGTGTCCTTTACTTTGTCCAGAGAAATACACAGTGGCAGGGGAGTCTGTGACGCACCGAGAGGTGCTGGTTCTGGTGAGTAAACGGAAGCTCCAGCATGCAAGTTTTTACTGTAATGGCTGGGCTCATCTACATGTGCCAGGTTTGCTCGAAACCTTCAGAGCAGTCTGAACTCTGCCGTAAGGCGCTGTTTCTTTTTCTGTTGGTCTGCACAGATCTGAGCAAGGTGATGAAGAACGGGCAGTGGCAGGCGTGCCTGGCTGTGTGACAGGACTGTCACGTAGGAGGCCTTTGGCTCAGAAATCAGGTGCTGGTGGCAGCTATTTCATCCTGCGCAACTGTCCATGTTGGGGGGAGCACACGTTCTCCTCTGCTTCATGGCTCTCCGTGTACGAGGGTTGAGTTGGGCTAGAAGTGCGTTTTACTGGGCTGCAACCAGCGAAACGGAAAAGCGAATAGGTCCTTGTGCACAGATGCTTGTTTGTAGCCGACAGCAAAAGTTTTACTCGTGAACAATGCTTCTGTCCGTAGGTGGTCTGGGAACTGAGGGAGGAGGGGTGGGCTGATAAAGATCATAAGAAAAAGAATTCAGGGCAGAAACAATTTTTAAAAAGAAAAATACTTGAAATCCCTAATCCTTTGGGACCAGTTTCTAAGGGTCCATAGTTAAAAATGTCATAGCTTTCTTATAGCACAGAGTTAATAAGCAGGGAGCATCTAAGAAAAGAGTTTTTTCTCTTAACGTGCTGCCTTCCCACTTCCTGCTTCTCTGCAGTCTTTGTACCTAAGAGTTTTTATGGATGTTTACTAGACATTTCCAGCAGAAGGAGGGTTAAGTACATGAGAAGGGGGTGGAGAGGGAATCCCAGCTTGGAACTTGAGACTTTCCAGCTGAGAAAGAAAGATTCAGAGATGCAGACGTAATCATACAGCACTGCAATCAACTCCTGTGTCAAAAGAAGTCAGGAAAAGCACATAAATAACTCCACAGCCACACTTAATGTAGTGCAGGACATATATCAATAATGCCACCACTTCCTCCAGGGTGAGTATAGAAAAGCTTCCTGTCTAAATGCTTGCAAAATGGTTTAAATATTTTGAAATGGCTTGGTGTCAACTTCAGAAATTGAGGTAGCTTTGAATTCAAATTATTTGATACCATATCAAATAGATGCTCTTTTATCTTATTGCAAGTTTCAGTTTTCCTTGCAAATAGTCTCAAGAAAGAAACTGTGGTTGTCTGAAGCATAATCTATATTGTTTCCTGCCGTAAATTCAAAACTCCAAATGAGCTGCCAAGGACTGCAAAGCACACTCATTTAGCGGGAATGCGAATTTGTCTGTATTCTTTAATATACAAATTTTAGCATTTCTATTTTAATGGCTTAACTCCTTCCAGCTAATTGCTTGAGTTGCTCCAGTTAATCTGCCTGCTTCAGGGGAATGAGCTGAAGGTTTTCAGGTCATCCAGGTGTTTAGGATGGGCTCTCCTGAAGCTGTCACTTTGAAGTGGCTTTGAAGTGTCCTCAGTAGGTCTGCTGTAGCTCCACATTTTATCTGCTGTCTGTGTAATGAACAGCAGCTTCTGTAAGGACTGTGGGGTGTTTGTGGTCAAGTCTGCTGGTCTAAAGGATCCAAAGTCTTATTGAATGATACAGGCAGAATGAAGGATGGAAGAGGAAAGAGATGCTTCTGCCTTGCTTCTCAACAGGGTGCTTTCTGTCCTTCTAGGTGGATGGTGATGCGATGTTACAGATGGTGTGTGATTTATTGCATTATCAGTATTACCAGTCTTTATGGAATGGTTCTTGGTTAATGCGCTCGAGTTCATAAACGGTTTCATGCTGGGCTTTGTGTGTATGCATTTGTAAAATGCCTGTTTTTCATTACAAAACCGGGAGATAAACGAAGATGACAGTCACATTTTCCTAACATAAATTTCTCCCTTTCTCAGTCCTCCTTGGAAACCATAAATTTCAGCAGTGTGTCTGTGTGCTCCAGACATCAAAAAGCCACATTCAGGCAGGCGGATTTACAAGCCCTCTGTTTTCCTTGGTCAAGTCCTTTGCAGAAGAAAAGATAGACATCCAAATGATAACAGAAAGCTGGGAAGAGAAGCCGAGTTAAAGGAGGAAGCTGTACAATGTGGGAGGGGAAGGAAAGTCTCCTGAGAGGACTTGTCTCAACTGATACAATTCAGGTGGTGGATAGAGATTTTCCTTCTATTTCTGGCCAATAAACATCTTGTTTTCCTGTTCCTGTACTAAGTGTTTTCAGCCATAAGTATTCAACCTTTTCTTCCTCACAGCTAAAACTCTTGTCCAAGTTGTTATCTCATCACGTCTCAATGAATGCAACATCCTTTTCTCTTGGCCTTGATGAACACTGACTTCTGCCCAAATCATATCCATTCAGAAACTTCCTCTCATTTGGCTTTTTCTTCTCTATCGCATCAATACTTGTCTGTACTTTTGCGGTCCTTCTTGGCCTGTCCTCATCTAATATCCTGTTTCTCATTTAAGATCTGTTCCTTCCCCCACGTTGCCCCTTGCACTTCACAGGAGCAAAATTTCACATGCAAACAACCTTTACTTCTTGCCCTTTAGTCCCTTCCTATGGTGTGTTGCTTTCTGTGCCCGTCATGAAAAGCTTGACTGCTTCAGTTGCTGGCATGCTAAGACTACTTCCTATTAGGCCTAAATAGTATGTTAATATTATTCCTAAATATTATGTTATTTTCCTGCCCTGTATTCCCTGTCTTTATGGGCCTTCTGTCTCTATGAGGCTTGGACCATCCCTTCTTCCTCATGCAGCACCTAGCACCTCTTTGTAGGATGCTAATAGTCATTCACTCCCGAGTTTGGCTTGTCACCAGTTCAGCTGCTTTGGTCATTAATGCATAAACATTGCTATTTGTCTTTTTAAATTATTATTATAACTATGCTAAGATTAAGCATAATTAGCTTGGAGTTAGCACACCTTAATAAAACCAAGACTCGGGGTTGCAGATTAGAAACCTTGCTCTTGTTTTTAGTCTGCTTTAAAAACTTCACCGTGCCCTGCAGAGCAGATCAAACTCGCTGATCTGTTGAAATAAAACCTTTCTTGCAACTTCAGTCCTTATCAACAAAATATCTGGGAGGCCGCGCAGGCCACAGACCCATCCCCATGATTACCTCCCTGCACAGCACGGTCTCCGCAGATCTCCTGGCATGGGTGTGTCGGGGAGGAAAGGAGACTTCAGCTCTGCTCTCCCTCCCTGGGTTTTGGGACTTCTGGCCAGCTGATAGCTAGATCCAAGCAGACTTTCAGACCTCTTCCGAGTGCTTTGGGCAGTGCTTTTTTCCCAATGCAGAGTGTGTGCCTATTGGGTGGCTGTATCCTTGCCGAGACAGACTTGCTGTGCCCATTCTGCATAGGACATTGCTTGTCATTTCATCTGGGATTTCCCCGGCAGGGAGGTAGGAGCTGTATGTGCAAGCTTTCGTGTCACACCATCCAGCACTGGCCATGACGCTCCCCACCAACACACACACGTTGGCATCGGGCTGAATCTTCCAAAATTTCTCTTCCTACCAGGTCGTTCCCAGGGATGATGTTTTCTAGCCTCCCGCTTTCAGAGGCTCCGGCAGAATCAGGAGCTGAGCTGTTCAGTAATGACTTGGAGCCACGACTTTTAGCAGAGACCTGTTTTGTTCAGGGCTTCATTCTGCGCTGCCGTGACACGAGCGTCTGGGCAGCACCACAGCCACGTCCAAGTGCTTCTTGAAAGCGCCTCTGAAAGGTGTCCCCGCTCACATTCTCCTTCCCTCACCAAACATAACAATAGCAATAATGAAGTGTAAGCATTCGAATGGGAGTCTGACTCTAGCTTTTTTTAGTAGATCCTTCACTGTTTTGGCATTTTACACCAACCTGTTGCACTGGTGATAACAGGAGCAAGTCAGGAAACTCCAGGTCCTGATTTCACTACGGATGGCTAAGCCCATCGACAAGGACTATTATTTCAGATGCCATATTTAGCAAAACTCAGCTGAGTCTTGTAGCTGCCATAACTTCTAGCAAGCTGTATCATGGAAAGAGATTTAATAATCCGGATCACCCACTGTTTTCTTGATGAAAATATACCTGCATGGTTCTTGTGAAAAGATTTTTTTTAGACCGCTGATCTTTGTCCTGTTGTTTGCCTGGTGTTGCCATCTGTGACAATCCTGAGCTGCTGCTTCCATGCGATTGTTTATTTCAGCTGGAGTAAAACATTTCTCTCTGTTATCCTGGTGCTTTTAAACAAAATCCCATCACCAAACGAAAAGATCCTATTGAGATTAAAGATGGAGTGTACTCGCTTGATCCAGTGCCAGTGCCTACCTGTGAGATCTCGTCTTCTACAATAGATCTGGCATTTGCAATCTGTGTTTTTTCCAAGAATATATACAGACTGGTTTGTGGTTTATTCTAAATATTTGGGCTATGAGGCTTACCCACTTCATTTTGACAAATTTTCTAGAGCAGGAGATCCCCGAATGTGGTAGGTCTGTTCCTGGAAGTGTGAGTGCTGGGTGGGCAGGTTCTTCTTGGGGTGAGCTGGCGGAGGGTGTTCTCTGGGGCCCTACCGGAGGCAGGAGGAGATAGCAATCCATCTCTTCAATCAGCAGATCTCTGAGCACAGAGCATGGTGGTGGTGCTGCTAACCCAATTGCAAAGCTGTTGTTGACATCACCAGAGCAAGAAACGAGGGAGTGCAGAGTGTGGCTCTGCAACCACCAGACTTTATCTGCTTTGCAAATTGTGCGTTAGTAGCTGAAACAGAGCTGGGTTCTCAAGGGGTGCCGTGCCAGCGTCTTTTTGGCAGCAATAATGGTCCTGTTCATGGATCTCACTCATGTTCGTGGTTTGTGGTTGATCGCAGATAACACCTGTCTTCCTCAGGGAGGGACTTCAGCGTTTAAACGCGTAACCACCAACTGCGGCCAAAATCTCCATCCCTTTTGAGCGTACTAGTTCTATGAACACCAAAGTATGCATGGCACAGGTCTTGATTTTGACCATGCCTGTGACAGAGACTGTGCCAACATTCTCTCTAGATGTATATCACAGTGTCTAAGGACCGAAGCCCTGCTGCTTCAGTTCCCACGTGTACTCTGTTAAGGTCAGCGTCCTTTGTTCCCTGGGACAGCTTTTTGTACAGTAGCACTCTCAGGTTGCTAATTCGAGCAGCTGAAGTAGGGCAGCTTTGTTTGCACATTGTCATTCCAGGAAATCCTTGAATCTCCTCATCCGTTGTGGCAGCTGGGTGCATCTCGCCAAACTCTTCCCTGCCCGATATCTTTCCTTTATTTTCAGTACGTGGAATTCAGCTTTAGCTTAGCAGCTCCAGCTCTTTCCAAAGTGAGTTGGAGCTTTCTGTGATGCCTTTTCTGCAGATTTTCCCCAGATGTAAGCATCAGCTCTGTAGACTTTGGAACCCTCCTGGATACACCAACAAAAAGATGTTGTGTTTTCCAGTGAAACACCTCTGGTGCTGAACTCAACCCAAGTGACAGGCTGAGGAAAGTGTCTCTCAAAGAGAGTGCTGAATGCCCGCAAACATGCACTTTATTTTTCTAAGGGCACCTGCCAGAACACTGCTGATGCATCAAGCACAGAAATATATTTGGCATTACATGTCTCTCAAAAAATGTCTCTCTTTGTAGGTAATGGAAAATGTTTCTTTTTAACATATTCTTATAATTATTTTGTCTATACAGAATTTTTTCTTGTGGAAACCTGTGAATATAACAAAACTGTTGATTCTTTTCCTTGCTCTGAGGTTCATAATAATTGCATCTTTTCCAGCTCTAGGTGCCATTAGTAAGACCAAGCTTTCTGTACCAAACCCTGAGTTTTACCTCGCTACTTTTTGCCCAGTGCTCCTGTTGCTGGCTCTGTACTGCTTTGTGCACCTCTGCTTTAAAATCTGCTTCCACTGCAGCACTGTCTCTTGTTTCTATGAAGCCTTCCCTGAACTAATGCGATTGTCCTCTGTTTTTGTCAGCTTTGCATTTGATTCGTTTCTGGTGGATTTCGGCTCGGATGAGGCTTTTTGCTACTCGGTTTTCCTTGGGATAGCCTTTTACTCTTGGTAAAGTACTTTCTCAGAGCCAAGAAACTAAAAAAAAAACCTAAGAAAAAAATAAATCCTAGAACCGAAGGTGGATCAAAGCTACCAAGGCCATAAGGCACTGTCTTGCATTTGTAGCACTTATGGTTAGTGCTCCTATAAATCTGCTTCCAGCTCTTCAGAGTTGTTTAGCATAAGGCCTCCTTCTAGCGCACTGATTTGTTCCAAATAGTCCGCGTGTGACCTTCTTAAAGCATGGCTTACGCAGGGAGCAGCTGTAGACAGCTGCTGGTCTTTGCTTGGGATCACAGACACCCCAGGAATCCCATGTTTTTTTGTAGGGAAAGCCCAGAGCTCCTTTAGCTGCATTTTATGAAGTTTAGTTTTATGGATAATGAGTCCCTTTGCAAGCAGGCTGTAGCCGAGGGGGTCCTTGTGAGTTCAGGGAAGATCTCCATGCTTGGCTTGGTTTTGGTGTGCAATAGCAGCTGTCTTCTCTTTCTGTCACTGATGTTTTCTTGGATCCAGGGAAGAATTAATCCTCTAGGTACGTCAGCTCTAGTCCCACATGGACTAAAAGAACCTGGAAGTAGCAGACTGTCACTGTATTGATTGTGAAAGGGACATGAGTCTTGGGATAAAAGGCAATGATAGGTGCCAGTGCCCAAGAAAGCTCTCATGGGAGAAGCCTAGACTCAGACCAGTGTGCTCACCATCACTGGGCAATGAGTCAACCTGTCCTGGCTTTCATCCCTCCCTGGGTTATTAATTCTGGTGGGCTCTACATCAAGGAGAGTCTGCCCCCATGACAGATGAACTCTTAATTTATACAGCTTCATGATTCCTGGGAGGGGGAACAGGCAATCTTCAGTAACCAGCACCCTCTTGTAGTGTAGTATGTAAACATGCCTAGCTTCTCCCTTTCTTCCATTATTTTAGTTCTTAACATTTGTAATAAATAAGATCAGTTTCTAAGTAATAATAATAATAATAATAATAAAACCTGATGGTAGTTTTACATTGTAGGGTGATGTCTGTCCACTTAGTCTGAGCTCTTGTCCTCATGTGTCTGGAAAATGTCTATTTATATACAACGTACAGAGGCTTTTTCCAGTTTCAAGGCGGGGATTTGCTGAAGGCCAAATCTGGGTCGTAATGAAAACTGCTGGGATAGACTGACTCATTCTCCTGCTATAAACAGCTAATGTACATAAACTTTCTATTTCTTTTGCACTTGTTGCTACCTCTTTTTATCCTGTGTCTTAAATTCACTTGTTTTTGTGGCAGGGAGATGAAGCCAAGACCAACTATACTCATTCAACTCCTCCCAGTATTTTAAGCCTAGTCCTTTAGCTACTTGAAGCAATATCTCACCATGTGCACTCTTCAGCAGGACAAGGGACTAAACGCAGGCCTCCTAATTCACTGTCCGGCAGCTTCATTATATGATTATTGTGTCTCTTCTCATCATGAATAGATCATCTAAGCCCTTCTAGGTCTGATCTCATCCATTCTCTTATTAGTAGAGAGTTGCTTCCTGCAATCCACTTTCAGGTTTTTTTGCTTTGGTTTAGTTTCATGTGTTCCCAGAAATGAGTCTTTCACGTCAAGCTGTGAAAGCTTTCACTCAATTAATGAGCTAGCTGAATCCAGCTGAATTCCCTTTTTATCTTCATTCTGTTTTATTCATTAATAAAATAAAGTATTTCAGATATATATTGTTGTAATTCATCAACACCACAGTTTGGATTTCAACTACTGCTGAAGATCCTTTTCCATCGTGAGGGCCAACACGCCTTTGGCAGGACATCAGTCACACGCAGCTGTCCTGCAGAGACGTCTCCTTCCCAGAGCTCACAACACTAATGTCTGCGTTCATCGCCTTCACAAAGCACAGAATTCCACCCCTGCTCTGCCCCGTCACACGCGGGAGTGCGAGGACCACCGAAAGCGTTGTCCCTGCCACGTGCAATGTGGTTCCCAGAACTTCTGTCTTCTTTCTCTTCTCCAGCCTACGTGATGTACCCAGTAAGGCGCTTGGCCATGTGAAGGTGTGATGCTTACAGACGCATGAATATTCGCATTCTCAGGTGCAAGTCTTCTGTCATCAGTTCCACTTCAGGCTTGGCTGTCATCCTGGAAGAGACAGTGATGGAGTGACCGAATTTGGGATCTCTGTTCTGCCGCTGGGATAGCTCTTGCCTTGGCTGATAGGTAGGAGAACTGAATCACGGATGTGGATAGCTATGCTCCTGAACCGCTGTGCAGACCCAGAGCCTGAATCTTGGAGATGTAATATCCAAGTCCTGTGCAGGCTGGACACAGACCAGAGGCCAGTGTCACACTAGTCCATCACAGTCGTACTTTTCAGTGCAGGGTTTCGGAAACAAGCTTTTCTCTTTCTGCTAGAAAAGCTGAAATTCAGACAAGCCAAAGGGGACCATGCCAAGGTTGTCTCATTCAGAGACTTTAAAGGACAAGTGGGCAGCGTGGGAGTTTGGGGATAGACTGCAGAACACAATGGTGAGGACCTTGGATGTGTGGGCAACTGCCGCTTCATCACAGAGAGCTTGGAAGGAGCTGGATCTGCCAGTGACGCTTTTTCTTTTCCCAGAAGAAACCTAACTGCTGCTGCAGGATTCGTGCCAGGCTGAGACCAAAGCAGAAAGGCAGGGGGAGCTGGTTTCTTCTAGCTTTTAGAACTTATTCGGGGAGCCCTGGAGAAGGAGGAAGTGCTTTTGGGTAAAAGTAACCTTCAGCAGAGAAGCAGGGTGGCCTGGCAGCCTGGAGTGACCATGTGCTTCCATCTGAGGGACCAGGTCGGAGCTGTGCTTCCCCCATTGCACCGCAGCTGCCTGGAAACAAACCTGTACTGGTCTAGCAAGTGCTCGCTCTCCACGTGTGGGAAGGGGGCTCAAGGTGTGGGATGAGACACTGTTTAGAAGTCATATACTGTGACACAGGGTTTTAACTATTAAGTAACTGTGCGGGGCTAGAGATAAAACCAACTTCTGCCATAAAAGAATCGCTGATCCACAGCTGGCTACGCCTATGGTAGTGCCTTTCTTCCTCCAAGCCAGAGTCCTCCCCCTTTCCTCCCCTGGTGTCACTTTATGGTATATTTACCTTCGGAAACTACTAAAGCAATTCTGAGCCAGGGGATTTGCTGCTGCTACTGTGGCTGGGCTTAAACTGATGGGTAGTTCCAGGAGACTGCCTTTCACCCGTAGCCTGACTTCCCTGAATTCATGGAGATTATGGAGGTCACCAGATCTGTCCAACAGCAACAGACAGGAGCTTTCTGCGTTGTCCGTGTTACCATTTCAGATCTGCTCTCTAGATCTGGTTGGTGAACTCACACTTGCTCACAAGCACACACGTGTGCGTGCTGTGGACAGGCATCGGAAAAGATGACGGAGTATGAAAGCATTAACTCTAAATTCCTTCTTTCCTGTCCCGCTCTCTTCAGTAACTGCCGCATGCTGTCCTGTTGGTCAGTTGATTGCTGTCCTCTGCCACCGTGGCGGCTGTATTTCATAGCCGCAGCATTGTATGGAAAATGGTTGTAATCCATTTTGGGGAAAAAACACACTGGAGACTATAAAGGACTGCAGCAATGATGGCTGAACCTCACCTTCCACAGAAAGACCTGGGGCAGGCTGTTCTTAGTTCAGAAGCTTCTTTCTCGCCCATTTGCTATTTTATTTGGTTTCCTCTCCAAAACTCGGAAACAGCTGAGGTCCTCTTCACCCTAGCACCACGGATGCTTTGATGACTTGCTTCTGCACAGCAGCCAGTTATAAAATGCACTCTTTTCCTCAGTTACCTGTTTTTTATTTATTCATTGATGTGCATCTTCCCTTGTTGCTCTGCACCCGATACCCCAAGGGAGAGACGTCGGCTCTGCTGCGCTCAGCCTATGACTCAGGGTTCCCATGTCTTGTTTACGCTGTGGTGCTCAGTGGTGATCTTACCGAGGCTGGATTGCGACCTCGCTTAAGGAACTGTCTGGTTTTTCTATCTGCCAAGTACTGAAGAGCAACTCTTGCTGCAGAAGGCATATGTGTCATGGTAGTGTCTGACCTTCGCGGTTTGCTGTTGAGAAGAGGGAGACAAAAAGGCAAGAAATACAGCAAAGCAAACAAAACAAGGAACAGCGCTTGAAGTGCCAGAAGCAAAAGTCTTTTGAGAGAGCAATTTTTTTTTCTTCTATTTTTAATCCACTAACCTTCATTTTTCTCTGGAACTTATGGAAAGAACGAGCTTCTGGATAAGGAAAAGAGACTGAACTTGTACTTAGACATAAATAATCTTGTTAATCAGCAACGCAGGGAAGGGAGACAGAAAACTATGTGACAACTGAGCTCAAGTTTGGTCAAATCCCTCATTGTTTGAGATGTTTTGCCTGATTTTGTAGAGAGCTGTCTCCAAACCAGAATCCAATATAAGTTCAGTGTTATTAAAATAATTCATCTTTTAAACCTCAGCAGAATTTGTTTGGATTATTAATTTCCTCAAGGCCTCAGGCCCCTGTATATGTTGAAATAGATAAAATTCATGGGTTAGCACACAAGGTATCCAATTGCACGGTCTCTCGGGGGTAGGAAATCACTTTACAAGCATGCCTAATAGTCCTAGTGCGTAGAAATTATTGTTGGTGATTACATAGTAAAAAAATAAATGATCAAAGCAGATACCACACAGTGATGTGGGTGCTGAAAGAGGAAAATGGAGTCAGAAGATACAGGCTGCACACCAGTTTTACCGTTTATTTCCCCCCGGTTTGTCCCTGGATATAGTCACGTCAGCGGGTAAATAACTTACTTGCAGGAAAGGTTGTTCTGCATAACTGCTTGCGATTACCAGAATGGGAGAGTATTGCGTGCCCTCTATCCAGCTCTCCTCCCGCTTTCTGGGAGCCTTGGTAAGATGGAAACCAGCTCATTTTTAACTTGCACTGGTGTACTTCGGAGGGAGCCCTCGGGTCCCGACCTTGACTTCTTGAACAAAAGGGGCTATGGAAGTGGCAGTTACTGCCCTTTCTGTCTGTACCCGCCAAACGCTGGATGCGGTGATGCTGCTTCTCACCTGCCCCTGAGGTCACGGCACGGGGGCTTCACCAAGCCGAACGTTGTGCAGAAAACTGGGTGTGTGTTAATGCATGTGAATGCACAGCGAGAAGCGGCCCGAGTTAACTCTCCGACCTCCACAGCATTCTGCAGACTGTTCTTCGTAATCTTTGTAAGCATAGAAAATAAAGGAAAATACTTGTTTGGCTACTAAATAATGCTTATTTGTGTCCTAGCGGTCTCCTGCAGTTCCAGCCCTGGCTTTTCCTGGCTGCTCTCAGTGCCCCCCAGCAGAGCTTTCTGTTTTCCCAGAGCGCACCTTAATTGCACTGTGTGTTTTGCTTCGTGTAGCTTTTGTTGTGAAGGCTGTGTTTGGCAGCAGGTCCTCCCCCATGTCAGCCGCCAGCTCCCCGGGTTGCCATGCTGAGGTTTTTGCCCTCTGGCTGGGGGGCCTCCGCTGCTGCCCTCGAGACCCAGCTCCCCTCCGAGATGGGCTGCAGGCTGGGCTTCTTGCCTTTTCCCTCTCTTACCTTACCAAGGTCAGAATCATCCTGGTAAATAAACACCTTACTCCTTTCCAGCTGCTTCGGTGGCCTCAGGCCAGAAAGCACGGCTGTGAGAGTCACTCCGTATTAGCATTTCGTGCTGTCGCTGTGGTCTGGCTCGGGACACCGGGAAGTTTGCTCCCCCCATGCCCCTGCCTCAAAAGGTTTGCAAGTGAGAAAGGCAAGTGGCACGAGAGGAGGAGGAGGAGAGCGGGGTGGTGAGTTTGGGGGAATTCATAGGAAATGTTAATCGTTATTTCCAGATGGCACAGGGACCTTATACTTAGCGGTTGGCTGGACACAAAGCAAATCCTTCCCTTTATTCCCCACAGAAAAGGAGGAAAGCCACACAGCATCCTTTTCCAGACAGCAGCAAAGTGCTTGCGGTCATTTTTGCTCAACTGAGAGGGTGACTAGATTTTTATTTATAAAGTAGAAGGTGTGAGACTGGGAATAACCCCAGTGTCAAAGCATTTGTGGAGGAGCGTGTTTCCTGTTACAACCTGGGGGCTGGGTATAGTCCCAGGGTCTTGGCTCAGGACGGGGAATCAAGGAAAATCACACATCTAAAGCAAAATACTGCCGGTGAAGAATTGCCGGGCTCTGTTGGGACAGTTCCTGTGTTCCGGATCTGTCCTTGTCAACTCGGGGACATTTTGCCCTAGGGCCACCAACCGCCACGTGCTTCCTCTGACATGGATATACAGGTTTGAACTGAGGCAGTGAGCAATGCATCCCATCTCTGTCATTCTCACTGTGCTCCGGTTATGCTTCTCACAGAGTTAAAATTACCCATTAGTTTAAGGGTTTTTTTCATGACAAACTTAGGCACAGAGAGAAGCAGCTGACTTTTGCCCCTTTTGGTGCAGGCTTCCTTTGGAGGCTTAGCTAGAAACATCTATAAAGTGTTAGTGCAAACAGGGCTGATAAGTGCTGCAATAAATGCTTGTCTGGATGTTTTCTGTGGGCTGTCTTTAAAACACCCCCAAAATTGTTTCAATTTGAACATAAAAGCTGACAGAAAAAAAGCTGACTTAAACCAGGTTTTGTCAGCCACCCTGGCTATTCTAGGTGGTTCAGCGCCTTCTCCTCATCTGTTAACTGGCTTTTCCTAATCTCATCTTTTCCAGGCAAGTAAAAGCCACGTTCGAATCGTTTCCTTTCCCTGCCCATCCTCTGCCTTTCTGTGACTGCCCCAGCTGGACAGTTGGATGTGACCAATTTGTTTTCAAGTGGGGGTGACTGTGGTACATCGGGCTGAAGGTTTCCTATTGCTGGCATGTTCTTTTGCAGCCATTTTCCTAACCCTGAATGCTCCTACGTTTATGCCCCAAAGCACCTCGGCTGGAAAGTGGCTCTTCACTCAGATGAGACATCAGAGGTAGATTAGAAAAAGGACTGTATGGAAAATATTTTTCTTTTTTTTTTTAAAAAAAACAAATACGGCTTCTGCTTTAGGGTATAGATTTATTTCCACCAGGTTTTATGGATTTTTAAAGGGTTTTAAACAAACTGAACCTAAGCCCAAAATCACCAGTTATAGCATCTTAGTCTGCAAATATTCCAAGAGAGGAAAACTCAGGGGCAGAAGGGGCTGTACCTTTCTGCCTTACACAGAGCGGTTTTTCCTTAAGACTTTACCCTGAGGTTTCAGAGAAATGCCGAATACCTGCGTCCACGCCTCCACAGAGTCCTCCCTATCACTCCCCTGGGTGACCCAGAGGCTGCTCAGACACATCCAGAGGGCATGAGGTTTGCATCCTCTCTCACATGCTCTATATGCTGGAGAGACCTGGTGCTCGCGCAGGTTTTTTGTAGGCAGCTGTAGACCCGCCTGCCAGCGGCGGACTTTCGGGTGATGATGGGCTACTGCCACGGGGTCTGTGAAAGTCGCTGAGACAAGCAGCCTCTGGTGTGCTCTGCAGCAATCCACAGACGGGACATTTCTTTTTAGAAATGGCATCTTCCCTGGAAAACCGTCTTGTTTTGACAAATGCAAAAAGATGAAAAGCAGTCGTGTGTCGATGATAGAGGTTTTGCATGTGTGATCTGTTAAAGGAGTTTTTTGTGCTCGCCAAACTCGGGGCACCTGCGTGTCTGATCTCATAAGATCGGACACGTCTTGAAAACAACGGCACAGGAAAAATCCTTTAGCATTTAATAGAATTCAGCTGTTTCCAATTGTTTCTTAACCCCCTTTATTTATTTTATTTTCATGGCTGAGGTGGAGCTATGTCCCAGAAAAAGCATGTTAACACATAAACTGATTCTGATCCTTCTCACCAGGCAGTTTTGTTCTTCCACTGGAAAAAAAGGGCTCCTTCATGAATGAGGGATCTGCAGAGTGACCTGTGCTCTCAGCCCACAGTAGTTCAAGGTTAGTTGATTTTACATCACATCCTTTTAAAAAACATTGGAACTGCAACAGCACATGAAATTACCTGTTGGAGAATAAATATCACCTGCAAGTAAGCGTTCACAGGGATGCGCAGAGGTGTTTCAGAAAAACCCACAAGGTAAGCAGACGAATCTCCCTTATTTATTACCTCTCTACCAGTCTGGATGGCAGACGAGCATTTGTTTGTGTCTTGCCAGATAAGTATTCGGTGCTTTACAAACGATACTTAACAATAACCAGCAAGGGTTGTTATGATTTGCATGGGTTGGACATACAGTAAAGGAAAGGGTGAAACAGAAACACCAGTGAAAGCCTGCAAGGAGCTGGGTGTTAGCTATTCTCCTGCTGAAGTTTGATGTTAGGCTTCTTGCGTTTAATGATGCTGCATCTCATTTTCTGCTCTAACAGGAATGAGTTAATTTGCTGAGTCTCTTCATAGTGCTCGGTTTTCCTTATGCTCAAGGGCTTTATTTAGATAACAAGAGCTTGGATTTTCTCTTATTTTCTATATTATGGAAACTATTTTATAAAATGCAATGCAAAATAAAAGTTGTCATTCATGCAAATGCAAATGAGGAGGTGTGGGGGCGGGGGGAAACCCAAACCCTTTTGCTGTGGCTCTTGGAACTCCTGCTGTTTCCCTCCCCAGCGTGTGTGGACAAGAAAGTGAAAACAAGCAGCAATGGAAAATGCGAGCCAGTTGTCAGTGGCAGGGAAGCCACTCGAAGGCATGTTCCCCACCTTGTGTGCAGATCCCTTCCATCGTATGCCCCGTCCATCCCTCCAGTCTTTCGCAACGTCTCGCACTCCAGGATAGCAAAGCATAAGAGGTCAGGAAATGGTGAGAACAGAATTAGATTTTAATTTGCTTTCACCATTTTTTAATAATCCCTGATGCTGTTAATAATACAGGAGTTATATTCCTCTGAAGAATAGAACTAATAAACTTCCTTTTTTTTTTTAAATTAATGCTTGTTCAGAGGGTTAAACCTTCTCCCAGGTGCTATTCCAAAAAATAGCAGTGATTTAAACTCCAATAATTTTAGTCTGTGGGGCAAAAAAACTTACTTGAAGCTTGTATAGGTCTGTTTTTTCAGTGTGTACAACCTCCCTCCCCCACCTAAAATAACACTTTAGCCTTTTTGAAGGAAACCTTGGGCCAGGTTTTACCAACTAAACACATGCAAAAACGCTTATGCAGTTGCCGTGTTAAAAATGAACTAAAATTTCATGCGGAAACGACAGGTTTGTGACACATGTAATGGGTGGATGAGGTTATCAGACTGGTCTCGTCATGTGGTGGATGCCGGAGCTGGCACGTTTATGGGCTTCACGCCTTGGACTCCATGTGAGGCTCAGGGCGGCGGCAAGAGGGAGCAGCAGCAGCCCCCGCTGCGGGTGCCCACCCTCCCTTACCAAGTGTTGGGAGACTCTCCTGCGGTTTTAGCACAGTACCGTCAAATTGGTGGCAAAGTTGGTCTGATGGTGTTTGCCGGAGGATGGTGATGCGGATATGTGCTCGCTAGCTGGCTCCCGTGTAATGGATGTCAGAAGAGAAGAGGGGTCTTGGCTTATTATGTCCCCCTTTGCGGTTTGCTTATAGAGGTTTTAAATGCTAGGCGTGTTGGAGCATCCCCGAGTCTGTCATCAGCCGGACGAATTACAGCTTTAGAGAGGCAAATCTCTGGTTTGTTTGGTTTGGGTTTTTTTTTGTTGTTGTTTTGCTTGGAACTGCAGGCTCTGGCCTGGGACGTAGGCATGAAGATTTGGTATTTACCCCTGGTGATACCCTTGCGGTGGTGTTCTCTCTATCTCTGTGAATGTCTTTTAAGGTTGGGCAGAAGGAAATGTAAGGAGATGAGCTGCCACTCCTAGAATTACTGTCTGCGGGTTAAAATAATGCCATAACAACAACAACAAAAAATAATTAAAGCCCTCTCTTCCAGCTGGTTATATCTGTGTGGTCTGCTCCACTGGGGAGTTACTGCTTTGGAATATCTCCATGGCTCCCAGAGGGCTGAGGAGGAAGACGTGTTGGAGGGGTTAATCACCAGCTTCTCTCTTCTGGAGACCTTGGGTAAAATTCAGCCCGAGCCACGGAGGTCTTGGTGGCCTCGTGGCTTTTTGGTGTGCCTTTGCCCATGTAGCTGGGCAGCCCGGGACCCCGGGCCAGGGAGAAGGGTGGGCCGGGCCAGCTCCCCAGTGCTGTGTGGGACCAGATTTGGAGCATCAGGACGGGTACGTTGAGCACAGAAGCGGCAGCAGTGGCCGTGTCAGGCCAGCAGTGCCATGTCTGAGCTCCGGCAGAGCCTGAGTCAAGCCACAAAGCACGTACAGTTGCCAAGCCTCAACCTTGAAAAACGCTGTTGAGTCCCCACTGTCCGTCTCCTGCACTGTGTGGACAGGGACGGCTGTGCTGTGCTGTGTCCTCTCATGGGGCAGAGGCTCCCCTGGAGAGGAACCATCGCCACCGTGGTGCCGCAGAGGAGGAGCCCGCACCGTGCTGCAGCGCTGGAAAGCCGGTTCGAATGCTAGGGGCGGCTGGTGAGACTCACGTTCGGTGCTGCAGGGGGTCACCACATTCACCCGTTTACTGAAAAACAAAGAACCAACACAAAAAGTAAAAGCAGAGAACTAGAGTTGAAGTTTTGGCTTTGACCCAGTCTAATGGATATTCAGCTCTGGCCCAGAGACTCTGAGATTAGCAGATATTTGTTTTCCTCGGGGATTGAGGAAATCTCCAGATTGGCTTTTACAAAGGCTGGTTTTCCCCTGTCTTGTGACAGGGGTTCATCCTGTGGACACACGTTAGTAAGAAGCAGATGATAAATTAATTGTCTCCTGAGATTTTTCCTTTTTTTTTCTCTCTTTTTTTTTTTTTCCTTTCACACAATGGCACCAAGGTTTTCCAAAGGGAGTTTATAGTTGGCTGTGGGCTTCCAAATGAAAATGACTCCACGATGCAGAGCTAATCAGAGACAGCTGTTACCCACAGCACTCCCGGCCTTACCTCTTTAGCATCAGATTAAAAACCATTAATAACAAACAACGAGAAGCCTTGGAGGCCTCTGGCGAGCTCCTGCCTTGCGGTGACCGTGCTCACCAAGAGCCCGGGGTGGGCACAAGCTCTCCCCGATGGCCGGGGCAGGCAGGCGGCAGCCAGCGGTGAGTCAGGATGACTCCGATGGGTGGGTGTGAGCACACGTGGATCTTGCACTGTAATGCAAGACCACGAAGCAAGCAATCTTTTTTGAAAAATGCAAATGAGGACGTGAGTGCGGAGCTCCGTGCAGGGATGGTCTTGGCTTTGGATTTTGTTTTCTTACCGAGAGCGAGCTGGATTTGAACAACACAACTGGCAGGCGAGTGAGCCTTCTCCCTCTGTTTCAGTTCTCTGCTTTTTATATCGATCTCCCTCAGCTGGGTCTAAGCACAACAAAAGGGGGTTTATTAATTTTGGGTTTCCCTTTTCAAGTCGCTTGCACTCGGTTGCACAGACTTGGAGGGCCCACTGTAGTTGCCCCCACTCATGTACGAAAGCCCTCGCCAGCTGGCAGACCGGGAGGTTACACGAGCAAGTCAAGGGAAGCACGCAGCTCCTTCGCCGCATCCAGCTAGTGTTTCTTTCCCCCCCTTTGGTGCCGTCTGGAAAACCATTTGCTCGGTGTGAGTGGAAATGTGGGTAAGATTTATTTGATAAAACGGGGTGCGCTGGGACACCCGACAGATGGATTCAGTTTGCAAAACAACCTAGTGCTTTGCACATGCTCCTATTCTGTGTAAGGCAGAGCAGTTGGCTGGGAAAGGACTGGGGCTCAGAAGACAAGGGGTCGAATCCAGGCTGTGATGTAAACCTCATTTTGGCGAGTCATTGAGGCCAGTTTCTTAAAAGTATCCACGCGCTGACCTCTCGTAACAGTCTTTCCGCTCCCTGCTGCCAGTGCTAGGTCATGCCCACGACGTGCACGGCTCTGTTCCCCCTGGTGCAAGCACCACACTGCTTGGCTGCCAGCCCTGCACTGGGGATGGCATCTCACTCCCTGTCCTTGCAGTGGCAGCGCGGTGGGGCTTGGAGCCTGGGCACAACATTGTGGCGTTGCTGGTATGGAAAAACCCTTGCATTTCTGCCTGGGACTTCTTGATATCCAGAGATTGACTCTCTGGGGGAGTTGCAGCGCTCGGTGTGAGCCAGGAAAGACTGCTGAGCAGACACCTATGCAATGCTGACATAACCAATAAAGCTCAGCAAGCTTTCTCCAACTGCTGAGTCTCAGTGCTTGGATTTAATTAGCTCCAGAGATCCAGCAGCACCCCGTTGTATTTCTCGAGCTTCCAGAGGCATGGAGAATGAAGGGTTTCTTTCAACACCCCAGAAAAACCATGAAAAATGGTCTCCAAAACATCCAGAGCCCACCCTGGCTTCCACCCACTGTTACTGCCTCTAAGCGTTTGCCGATGGTCTGCCAGGAACCTCCTGGAGAAAAAAAAAAAAACATGGCTGCTGAGCAGGCTTTGCATGAGTTTGGGATGGATGAATCCTTCATTTCCTAGGCTCCTTCAGGGGCTGCAGGTTCAGAGGTGAGCCTGGCCGCAGCGGTGACAGCTGTCAGTCATATCATACCTTGCCACAGCCCGCCCTGCTCTCAGAACAGAGCATTAACCATGAATTGCCTTGATGCTGATCAGCCTGCTTGATATGTGGGCTGTGCCACGGCAGTAGTGCTGAGCGTGGGCAGGGCTGGGACAAAAGAGGGCTCAGGCTGCTCTACAGCCCTGTGGTTTTTGCCTTGGGCTGCAGGGAGACGCCTTAGTTTTGTCTCCTTCCCACTTTTGGGGCAAAGCGCTGCTTCACTGCTGCGTTGCTGTGGGTTCTACTTTTGTCCTATTAATTCCTGGCAGAATAAAACCCAACCAACTCCAAAAAGAGCTAGATAGCAGGTGACAGCATGTACCAGCCTTTCTTTTTTGCTGCTCCTGCCTTCTGGAGTGATTCTGCCTTTATCTCTGTATCTCCTTCCAGATCTCTGCTGAAAGCATGCCTGTTCTTCTTTGCCTGTACCTCTTAATTTCTTTCTGCTTCTGCTACTATTCATGACTTAACCCTGTTCCTGTAATAACTCCAGTACACCCAGATGCCCTATTTCTCCAGAAGTGGGGGCTAAAATGAAGCCAGGTTAGTATTCCCTCATTGAAAAGTGCATGGAGAGTCCCTCCAACTCCGTGGCGGCATTGCTAAGGCTTTTATGTGCTTTCACTATTTTTAGTATGTTATTGGTTTGGAGATGTACTGCTTTCACCCGTGTTGCCCAGAACCCATGTACACGCTGCTGGGGCGAGTTGTGCAAGCGTTTCACTGATTGTACACTAAGGCACAGGGAGCTGATGTGATCTCCTCCGTCCCCTTTTCCTCCGCCCCTGCGGCACTGGCACAGGAGATGATAAGGGAGAGTTTCAGACCCACCAGCATCCTCCCAGCCCCTTCTAGCAGTGAACGCCTCCCAGGGATTTGCTTCCAATGGATTATATTCCAGCATTTTGCCTGATTTTAAGACAATAAAATACCCCAGAGCTGCTCAATCTCAGACACCCCAAACCTGAGGTTATTTGATGCATAGCTCCTGTATTAGTGCCGTATCTAGCATGTCTCCTGAGCAAATAGTGAGTCAAAGTCATCGCTGTCTTACACAGCTCTGTAAAGCACAGGGCTGACAACCACGAGAAGTGCTCGCGTTGGTGGGAAGGCCAGTTTTCAATGCATAAAGGCTGTGCACTAAAGCCTGAACCTTTTCCCCTCGCTCTGCTGGGAACACTTCATTCAGAGTGGATGAATGATTTGTTTGTAGTCAAATTAGGGACCAAGCTGGTCCTTTGGCTTTGCCTGTCCATTCAGCAGAGTTTTGCTTGTGTCTGGCCAGAAAGTGACTCAGTCTAACCATGACGGAGGAGCATGAATGTTTCTAGAGCAAGGCAGCGAGAGGAATTAATCCTTTAACAAATAGTTAGAAGTTGATATCGTGATTCAGTACCAAGTACCAAGTAGAGGAAAGCACAGGCAGTGAGATTTGAATCAAGAATCATAGAAAGGTTTGGGTTGGAATGGACCTTTAGAGGTCATCTGCAGTGAGCAGGGTCATCTTCAACTAGAGCAGGCTGCTCAGAGCCCGTCCAACCTGATGTCTCTAGGGATGGGGCATCGATGCCACCTCTCTGGGCAACCTGGGCCAGAAGCAATCCATGGGGACAAAGTGGTTAGAAAAGGGCAGGTTGTGCTGATACAGCACCCAGGATAAGGACTTGACCAGGGTCCAGTACTCCTTTGAGAGCTCTGTGAGCTACCACACAGCTTTTCAGCTGGGTAGGATCCAGATGGAGAAGCCAATGGGAGCCAAACTAGTGTGTGGGTTGCTGAGGGTGTCTTTCCATTCCTATGACCCCATCTTGAAGCACAGTAATCATTTTTGTATCATAGTAAATCGAATTAATGCTTCACTTTCACAGCAGCACGGGCCTAGTGTTGAGTCATTTTGGGGGTCTATAACAAACCTGAGGCAGCTTAGGGACCGGTAATGCACAATGCGAAAGCATCCCCAGCCAGGTGGCAGTGGGGTAAATTAAATTGGCCAGGGTGGGAGGGACAGATGCTGCGTGTCTGCGTGGGAGAGCAGGCTCCCCGCTGAAAGCCTTTTTAAGTAAAAGAAGCAGGAAAATGGTGACAGCATCTGCGCTGAGCAGAGACTTCTGCAGGGTCCCCTGGAGGACACCAGCGCTGTGACTCAAAACTTAAAGGGCCTTTAGGAAATGTGCTTTGTTCGGCTGTCCGTAGCAATAGCTTCCAAGAACCCCCACCCTCTCTCCCACTCGTAATAGCTTGGGGTGCATAAAATAATTTCTCATTAACTATAAAACACCCAAACCTCAGCAGAATTACAAACAGATGGATAAACAAACCAAATTTTCAAAAAACATGAGAAAAGCCCCTAAAAAGCAAAAGTGAGGCAGAGTCCTGCCCAGTCCTCAGAGAGGCAGCCCCCCCCTCCTCAGCCTTGGCATCCCTTTGTCAGAGCCCAGGTGGTGGAAAGTTTTACGCACACATCTCGGTGTCTTTGCCTAAGGGCTAACTCCAGCTCTCAGGGCTTGGAAATGGTTTGTTGCAGGATTAGGCTTGGTCTGAGCTGGCAATTCAAGTGCTGGGTGCAACGGGGTATCGGTGACCACGCTGACCCAAACAGGAGGCATGGTTTTATTCTTTTGCTCCAGGCATTAAATTATTGGGGCGAGGAGGGGGGGAAATGTGTCTTCTGTTCCTCCTTGGGGCCCGCCAAGCAGTGGGAGGTGGCTGCTGAGAGCACTCACAGGAGGGAGGAAGGCTGAGACCCGCTGCAGTGAAGCCCTCAGTCTGGGCACTGCCAGGGCAGCGGCACTGGAGCTGCCACCGTCTGATGAAGAAATGGGTGGAAGTTGCTGGTGATTCTGTTGAGGTTGGTGATTGGACTTTGAATAGGGGTTAATCTTTTTTAAGACAAAGATCTTTTTTTTGTAATTTTGACGCAAAGCGATACTTGGTTTAGTTCACATCAGTAGGGCAGACTCAGAGTGTGCTTGCTTTGATGATCATACATTCTCAGAAATCTCTGTAAGAAAGAGGAAAAGGTCTAAAGTGGCACTTCACTTTTTACCTCCAGCACACCTGAAAAAAATATTAGAGAACAGTGAGTGGGAGGCACTGCGTGTTCCCTACCTGCAGAGAAGCTGTATCCCTCTGGCTTTGGCATTCCTGAGCAATATCACGGTCCCAACCCACTCCCGCAAGCCTCTTCTCCAACCCTGTGATAATTATTCTCTCTATTCTTCCCTGGCTCTTTATGTAAAGAGGGCCTCTATTCCTTAGAAACATGCATCATCGTTTCCCGCTGCTCTAATGGACAGACATTTTGCCATGAAAGGATGTGGGTTTTGTTTCCATCATCAGTGGGAATTTCTGAAAAATAGCGTTAAAATTGATGGCAGCTCCACATTAAGCACAGCAGGACTGCTTTTCCCAGGAGCATTCGAGAAATCTACAGCCCGCATCCGGCTGGGCCAGCACGTTATGACCGCAGCTCCTTACTCGGAGCCACTGCGCATCCTGGCAAACCTTCTCCCTTGGCTTTACCTGCTAACGCTGGGCAAATGCCTGCCAGGGATGTGGCCGGCATCAAGGGCTAACTCCAGTATCCCCCTCATTTTCTGTCTGATGGGACGTAGCGGTGCCTGCCCATGTGACCACCCCAGCTCTTCGCAAGATCAGGAGAGGGGACCACTGGCTCTTCGGGGGGTCCCTGCCCCCCCAGCCACAGGCCTCATCCTCTGTGTAATTGCAGTCGCCATCAACCATTTTCTGCCTCTGAGATAGTTCCTTCTTTTAGTTAGGCTTCTGCAATAGTGGATGATAACTGCGGCCTTTTATATAGGCTTGTTTTGTCTTGTTCAGCTTTTATTTCAAGGAGGCAGCTGATTTCTTCCCTCTGTGCAGTTCTGCCCGTGGAAGCTCCTACAGAAGTCAAACCGACGGCTGACTTGAAGGAATTTTCATGTGGTTGAAGACAGGGGCTGGGATGTGACCCCATCGCTGTGGAAGTTGTTTGAGGTTCATGAGCAAGCAGGGTGGGAAGGGATTGCACTGAACACAAGCGAGCTGAGGTTGTCGGTGCTGGTGGAGCTTCTTGCTACAACAGTGCGTAAGGGACCAAACATGAGGAAAAGACTGTGGGATCAGGGAGAGGAACCAAAACCAGAAGAGCTGGAGTCTAATCTTGGCTCTGTGATGGACTCAGTGTATTGCACTGAGTGTGTCATTTAAGGTCACCTCCTTAAAAGAAACAGCTTCTAATTTGGGGAGTTAAGTCAGGCTCTAACAGTGTGATTTTCAGAGGCGGTGAACTCCCACTGCTTGGAGCTGGCTACTTGGAAACCTTTTAAAGGGTAAGCCCTCAAGCTGTGACTTGGCTCTGCAGAGGGATCTGGACAGGCTGGATCGATGGGCTGAGGTCAATCGTATGACGCTTAACAAGGGCAAGTGCCGGGTCCTGCCCTTGGGTCACACCAACCCCATGCAATGCCACAGCCTTGGGGAAGAGTGGCTGGAAAGTGCCTGGCGGAGAAGGGCCTGGGGGTGCTGGCTGACAGCGGCTGAGCATGAGCCAGCAGCGTGCCCAGGTGGCCAAGGGGGCCAGCAGCACCCTGGCTTGTGTCAGGGGTGGTGTGGCCAGCAGGAGCCGGGCAGGGATGGTGCCCCTGTGCTCGGCACTGGTGAGGCCGCCCCGCGAATCCTGGGGTCAGGTTTGGGCCCCTCGGGACAAGAAGGACATGGAGGGGCTGGAGCGTGTCCAGAGAAGGGCAGCGGGGCTGGGGCAGGGTCTGGAGCACAAGTGTGCTGGGGGGCGGCTGAGGGAGCTGGGGGGGCTCAGCCTGGAGAAGAGGAGGCTGAGGGGAGCCCTCATCGCTCTCTGCAGCTGCCTGAGAGGAGGCTGTGGGGAGGGGGGTCGGTCTCTTCTCCCAAGTCACTGGTGATGGGATGAGAGGAAATGGCCTCAAGTTGCACCACGGGAGGTTTAGGTTGGATGTTAGGAAGAATTTCTTCACTGGAAGAGCGGTCAGGCACTGGCACGGGCTGCCCAGAGCGGTGGTGGAGTCACCATCCCTGGGGGTGTTCAAACACCGTATAGATGTGGCACTTCAGGGCATGGTTTAGGAGGCCTGGGGGTGTTGGGTTGATGGTTGGACTTGATGCTCCTCAAGGTCTTTTCCAACCTTAACGATTCTATGATTTAACCACCCCTACACTAGAGGCTGCTCAGAGACAATTTTTGTATCTCAGCTTCAACAGGTGAAAAATGTGGCTAGTGATGGTTGCCTTCAAAGGATGGTGGAGAATGAACCCATATTTCTGATTGCTTGAAGTTCTCCACGGAGGTTGGACACTTTGGACTGTTACTAGGCTTGAGCTTGGCGGGAGGTGCACAGTAACTCACAACAGGGAGGAAGAGCATCTCCCAGCAATCTCTTTACTAATGGCAGCTGGGATTTTTCATGGAGCTTGAGTTGTTTGTGCGCTTAACTCCCACCAGCATTTATGAGCGTTTGGTGCCTGCTTCTTTCCAGGTCTTTGGAAAACTGCTGCCAAAATCCACCAACCAAATTTTCTGTGAGCAAAATGCGCGTGCCACTCGAAACGCAGCCAGTGTACCACGATGATGAGCATGTTGAGAAAATCCTCATGGAGTGAACTGATCCCTTGGATCAGTTCTGCACACGTTCATTTAATTGCAGAGAAAAAGAAAAAGTTTCTCCGTTAGGCAGGGCGCAGCTCTCTCGCTGAAAGGCCCCGTGGATGATTGGATTTGGAGGCTGAACTCAGCCAAAGGCAAAACCACGTTGGTGCTGCTGGGCTGCATGTGCCAAATCTCAGGTGCCTCTCCTCGCTCGATGCCGACAGATATGGCTGGTGGGGTGTGCGGTCCGTGTCGCCGCCCCTGCCGTTGGGATAAGCCCAGCCCCAGGTTCCTCCGCTGCTCAGCTGGCGCTGTTCAACGTGAAACAATGTGCTTGGAAACTTCTCCCGAGGGGCTTTTTACAACCAGAGCAGCCTTCTCGGTTGTTTCCTTGTGAATTGGTCTCACCACCTCCTGGGACCTGTTTTGCACAGTGCTGGCTGGGCTGTTCTGTGTCTTGGCCTCTGCAGAGTCTGTCCCGGTGCGATCTCGGTGCGATGGGTCACTTCTGGAGCGTAGTCCATGACAAGTATGTCAGCTCGAGGGAACCATAAAGAAGAAACATAAGAGTTCAAGCAAACAAAACCTGGAAGCTTTGATAGAGTAAGGTCAGTGGAGACACCCTCTCCATGGCAGCACACTGTGTTTTTTGAGACTGGGCTGCTTTGCCTGGCTGGAGATCTCTGGCACATCACAGAGTTCGCAATGGACTCCTTCATTGAGCTGGGTGTTGCGTCTGTTCCTGCTGAGGGAAGCAGCTTAGACTCTGGGTAAACCAAGAAGTATTTGATGCAAACACAGTTGTTAACCAACGCACAGCGCACGGGGAGCACATCAGATGTCGCTTATCTTTCTAGACCAATGTCTCCTCCCCCTCTGCTCAGAACCCAGCCCGTGCAGGGCACGGGACGACAGAGTGTTTCTTAGAGAAACTGTAAAGACTCTGCAAAACCAGGAGCTCCACCTCAGGCAGGGAATTTGCTCTGATTCACTTGCTGTCGCTGGAGCAGCTGCCACACTTACTCCACAAATGGGGAGATTGCAGCTCCGTCTGAATCCTGACTCGCGTTGCACTGTCCCAGCTGATAGATGTATCTGGACCTTACGATGCCCAGCATGGGATTTGTTTGCTTCCCTCGTTGCTCAGTGTGGGACTGATGCTCGCAGCCCAGGGTTGCCAGAAACCTGGTGGAAATGAGGTTTCCAAAACCCCTCTTGCCTGTCAGTGCACAGCAAGCCTGAGGCTTTAGGGACCTGCTCCACCATTCCGGTGGCATTTCCCCATCTCGAGCAGGGTGTTGTATGGCAGAGGGTCCTATCCAAAACAGCCTGGGTTACTTGGTTAAATATTGGACTGTGAACTATTTCTCCACCTGTGAAGCAGGGCAAACGGCCTTTCATCTCCTTCCTAAAACCCTGAGAGACCTGCCGACACGCAACGCTACTGCGAGCAAACCCTTGCTGTTAACGCTTAGCATGTCCAAATATTATTTCATCCCTGTACTGCAGCCCAGCCGGCATGGGAGCCAACAGAAACGTGGCTACAGGACAGCCACAGCGGCACGGGGAGGGCGGGGGGCTGCTGGGATGGGGCAGGCTCGCAGCCCCCATCTCGCAAACATCAAGTTTGCAGCCCCGAAGGTCTGCGCTCTGTGTGTATGGCTTGGCCCTGCTTAGTCTCCCGCAAGTGCTGATGTGTTGAACGGTCTCGGTGCACCACGTGCAAAGGGACAAACTGGAAACAAATGCTAACCTCTAAGACTTCACCCCCCGAATGCGCCAGCTCAAACAATCCAGGCCCTCCTGGGTCTCATGGCCTTTTAATTTGTCTTCTTGCTCGCAAACCAAGTTGATTTCTGTCAGAGAAGATAAATGTTGTCTACAAAGCTCAGATAAGAATGATGAAATCTGTCCTTTTCCGAGGGCTTTGCAGAGGTTTTGGGGGATGCAGATGGAAAGTCGGCACTAGACTTGCCAAGAACACGGAGAATGATCAAGTACACGTTAAAGGGGGTTGTATTGGTTGGGAAGAATGGATGCGAAACCCTTTATTTCTAGGTCATTTGCTTATTTCCATCCCAGTTTGTCTGCGGTCGAGCAGTGTTTCTGTGTGACCGGTTAAATGCAGGCTGTGCCGATAAACTCTGGTGATACAAGTCTTTGAAACACAAGGGCAGATCCTGCAAAGGTCTTTCCCTGGCTAGCGGGAAGCTGCACGTGCTGGCCTCCATCCAGTTCAGGCCGGGCTAGCGCCCATCTCACAAAACGCCACCAAAACCATCAGCGCTAACACACCCCCTTGCCGAAAGCCTCAGCAAAGAGGCCGAGGCATGT
Source organism: Anhinga rufa (assembly GCA_013400875.1). Classification (NCBI taxonomy): domain Eukaryota; kingdom Metazoa; phylum Chordata; class Aves; order Suliformes; family Anhingidae; genus Anhinga; species Anhinga rufa. Next base: position 44,126 of record VZTV01037990.1, read on the forward strand.
CCGAGCGATGGAGGCTGACCCGAGCACTTACCAAGAGTGGGGTTTTCCCCAGAAACAGGATTTTGGGTAGGGATGGACAGGTGGACATACGCAGAGTCGGTGCTGGGATTTTGCTGCACGTAGGGGAACATGTCTTGCTTTTGCCCATGCTTTATCTTGTCTGAAGACGCAGACCTTTGATCTCCTGCGCTGTTAGGGTGCAGGAAGAGAAGCACTATGCTGCCCTACGGGACTGTTGTTCCCTTCTTAGCTGTCCCACGTCGGGAACAGTGTCCCACGCTCAGTGTCAAGTGGGGTGGAGGCTGGGGCAGCTCTGCACCCCAACCGTGGCTGCATTTAGCCTGGATTCACCCTGTTTGCCAGCAATAAATTTGCTTAAAACTCTTAGGGAGCCCTGCTTAGTGAGGGTAGGTGGTGCAAAACATGAAATTTCCCCCCAAAAAGGCTGCAAAATGCTGTGTGGCAACTCCAGTTCCCCTGCTTTCTTTAAAAGCACAGTTCTTTATTTATCTGCTGGAAGGTTTCTGAAAGATGTTGTTTGAAGTCTCTGCCTTTTTATGTATTATGCAGGAATTTGGCTACAGGAAGTCCTAGTTCTTTCACGTATTTTGTATCAAAATCCCTTTATATAGACCAAATAATTACTTTTCCGTGGTAGAGAGACTGTGACCCATACCCAGCGAGACAGATTGCTCCAACCTGTTCATGCTGTTGAAAGGAACTGAAAAGACAAGTCTGTAACTTTTCTAGTAAATTCGCAGGCTTCTACTGTTTTTCAGGGATGTTCCTCAGAGGAGAGGAGACGACTCGTAGCAAAGCTTTCTGCTTGCTGCCTGGCACGCTGGCTTCGTCCATGCCAGAGCATCGCCGAGGCGTTCAGCAGTCAGAGCGTTGGGTCTATGGCCCTGTAGTCACCTTCACTGGCACTTAAGGAAAAGACTTGCAAAAAATTCCTGTGGTTTCTGAACTCAGCCTCTAAGGGAGTTTTCCACCTGCGGTGAGTCTGTTTGCTCCGTGCTTAAAAGCAGACCTCACATCAGCAGTGGTTAAATCCACCCTTCAGAGCCAGCAGCTGCTGATGTTCCTATCCCGCCCAAGACAGGCTGATAACCAGCTCGGTGAGTGTGTTATCATCACACCCACTGACATGGAAGCGATGGCAATGAGTGCTCGGGCTGCTGGAGGGAGCGAGTGAAAGGGAGAGGGAGCCTCCCATCCTCCGTGTGGTACACACGGGCTTGATTAAGGACGTGCTCGCTGGGGTGTTGCAGCTTGGGGAGTGTGACGTGCCCCGGGTAGTCAACCGCAAGCTGCAGACGCTGCCCTCCCTGCAGCAACCAGGGTGCCAAAAGGAGCGAGGGCAAAGCTGCAGGGAGATGGGATGACTAAAGGGAGGAAGATAACGATACGTTTTTAATTTCAACATCACATTAACTGGAAGGAGAAATGTTCCCGTCCCGGCAGCTTGTTCGCAGTTCTGCGTCGTGCCGCTCCCATCGGGTTCTGCAGAGGCCAGCAGGGACCCAGATGTTTCTGGGAGTGAAATCCAAGAGCAGCTCTGCCTCTTCGAGGGATCGCAAATCCCAGCTGGCTTCGTCTTCTGGGCCTACATAGTCATCGACACTGAGTGGAAAGGGTGGCAAGTCACAGCGTGGCTTTGCAAGGCTGGAAAATCAGGAGAAGGCAAATTCCTGACTGCCTGTTAGAGGGACAGCTTGGCTCTTTCAGCGTCGGGCTTTGGGAGGCTGTGAGTTTGCTGGCCCACAGGCTCCGGTATGAGAGTGGGAAGCTGCTGTTTTAAAGGGAGTAGACAGAAGTAAAACACACTGTGATGACATTTAGATAAATGGCAAGGAATGCACCGCGGACATCTCTGCATCAGCATCGCACTGGGTTTCCCATAGGGGTGGCTGTTACGAAAGCCCCCCTGCCTGTGGCCCTCGGGGAACAGGATCTTCAGATTGCCAGGCTGGAGCAGGCTGGTCACCCCTGGATCTTGTAGCCTCTGCCCAGCCACAGTCACTGCAAGGCTTTGCAAGTGAAAGCATGACGTCCATTTTATTCTTTGCCCATTTCCCCAGGGGCACATGACCAATAGTGTGATTAAGCACACAACCTCAGATGCCAGAGAGGAAAATCCCTCTAAGGCCAGCCTTCAGTGTGCCAGGTCTGGTTTGCAGAATTAAGCATCTGTCTCTTCTGCTGCAGACAGCTTGCAGCTTTTCAAATCAGAGCCCTGGCTATGAGGATTTTGAACATGCACCTGGAAAAACTGCAGAAGCGTTATCCTGAACCAAAAGAAGGCGTTGCGTCTCTCTGAATCTGCCAATTACTTTTTCCACCCTTCAAATCTATCACGCTCGGTAGCTGATTGCAAGCAGTCAAGGTGCTACAGGCTAGCAAGTTACCGCCTGTCGTCCGGGTTGTAGACCACTTGCGTGCTGCTGCGCGGTGCTTCTTTCCGCTTACAGTGGCTCAGGAGGATGTGTCCAGCCCGTTACCGCAGCTCAGCTGATGGATGAGAACTGATGAAATCATAGTCCCAGGACACTGGTAATCCTTGCATCTCCCGAGACAGATTTCAGAAACTGCTGGACAGAATTGCCACCCTGTTTCCATTAGAGACAAAAGGCTTTAGACTCCATAAGGACTCAATTTTTTATTTTGCAAACAGTACAGTATTTATTCCCTTGACCAATACTTGTGATTACCAAGGCCTGATGCAGGGAGCCAGGTTCAGTTTTGCTTGAACTGTCAGTGCTCTTGGAAAGCCAGGGCTTTCAGCGTGCGCCTCTATCTGCTGACCTTCGTCATGCGCTAACATGTGCTGAGCAGATCTGCAGCCTCACCCGCACAAAGTGCATCGTGACCTCAGTTAAGAAAACACTTGCTGTAATCGCCTCCAGATCTGCCGCTGTCTTTGATCAGTTTAAATATCGGTTTATCTTATGATATAAATATGTAAAACATCCATTTGTTTTCGTGCAGGATGCAAATAAATCATGGTGTAAGTTTATACACGAGCTAGGAAGCGTGGGGGGGGGGTGCAGCGATGGGTTCATAACTCATAAGTCTCCACCTCTTTGAAGGTCATTACTTCACAAACACGCCGTTTCTCTTTCCAGCAAGCCCCTATTTTGCATTATTCAAATGGTCCGCCTCATCCGCGGGCAGCTCTGCCATGCCGGAGGAGCGTGTTTCCAGCGGAGCGGTGACACCCGCGTGTGCATGGTGCCACTGCCCTCTCGTGGGTGCAGTGCCCGTCCACCCGCCCCACTCCCACCCGGCTCTCCCCGGCACTTCACAAAAAAAGCTTCAAACTCCTCCCGAGATGATGCGCAGAGTCTCGGCAGATCTGGTGGTCACCTCCCAGCCCTGCCACAGGCCCGCCGGCTCGCCCTTGGCCACGTTCAGCTCATTTGGTTGTGTCCACGTGTGCGCGCCAGGAATAATTAGGCTGCAGCCTCAAGCCTGCAAAGCATTTTTATTATTCTCTTAATTCTATGGCTGTTTTCCAGTGTTTCCATGCAGAATATGCCCGTCCCGGACCCTAACCTCCGTCTCTCGTGTGCTCTGGTCCTGGCGGGGTGTAGTCCTCCTCCGTCAGCACCGCTCCGCTGCAACTCGCAGCCGCTGCTCACAGGCTTCTCACAGAGGTGACCCCGCAGCGTGGACCCGCTCCCCCCGGGACAGCTGCATGCGATGCTGCTCTTCAGCCGGAGGATGCAGTTAAGCCCCTCCGAAAGCAACAATTCCCACATGTTGTAAGATCGGCTTTGCAGCGGGGAAGTTGCTTAAAGCGCTGTTAGTGGGATGGTGTTACAGAGATCAAGCCTCATCTAGAGCTCAACGCCTCCTCCTTCGTCTCAGGCTCTGTGTAACACCAAGCTGGTGTCAGCTGGGCTCCTGCTGCTGGATCAAGCCCTGCTGCTGATGGTCATTTGGTGGGAAATAGGAATTTAGGCTTCCTCCTTCTGACACTCCTAAAAAATCAGCTTTGTCTGCGTGTTCCCAACCCAGGCATAAACACCCCTCATATTTAACACACGGGAGGATGGACTCTCCTGCCGAGAGATTCAGTTAAAACTCTAAAAGCACATAATAATGGATGATGGGGGAATCTTGTCTGCTGAGCCATGAAACATGCAAATGAACGGTCACATTTCTCCCGTATCTAATGAAGAATCAGGGCCTCACACCAGTCATGTTCTCCAGAGGTCTGTTAGCACCTTCCCGAGAGAGGAGGGATTCTTGCCTAGTTCTTCCGTCTTAATTCCTACTTGTGCCTTTATATTCCACCGTCCTTAAGGCCTTACGCTTTTCCTCATTCTTAGAGGATTTTCCATCTCTTACCCTAACTGCTCTGCTGGTGGGCAGATCTCACCCAGGAGGTGGCCGCATTTTGGGGCAAAGTAATGCCTGTGTTCGCATCTTACTGAGTAATGAAGCAATTTCGGTGAAGAGCATGGGGATATAGTAATATTAATGAATATTTTACTGCTGTCACTTCTGCTCACGGATGTCCTGTAAAAGAGAGTATAGGGAGCAATCTGAAGATAAGACGTGGTGCATAAAATAGTGCAACATGATTGATGAACCTTTTGTCCTGGTGAGCGAGATAAAATATCTGGTGCTACTGCCCCATGCTAACAGCATTTATATCACATTTTAAATATTTTTTCTTATTTCAGAGGTATTTCACTATCTGTCTTTGTTCAAGGGCAGATGAGAAAGGGATGATGCAAACACTGAAATTTGAAATCTTCCCCAGCTTAATTTTATTCTTAGATCACAGAGATCCTTTCTTTGCTGCTTGTCTGTTTGTTCCATTTCCTCACCTTTGCAGTCTCCAGAGTTGGAAGAAATCCACATCAATTACTGACACCCACCCCCTTCTCCACCTCGCCAAACCTCCCCATCTCAAGCGGTGGCGCATCTTATCTCCTGGCTGCCACTGCTGACAGGTCCGGAGGCTGTCCCTGAGGCCACAGGCAGCACCGCTCGGCAGGCAGGCAGGCGACCGGAGCGGGGGAGAGGTGGGCCCAGGCCAGAGTTTTGTAATGCCACAAAGCCAATTCTGGCTGGAAAGCGGCGGGCAATGAGGCAGAGCACCCAGGGCATTCCCAGGTCATTTAAACCGGTGACAGGGTGGGGGAGTGGGAGAAGACGCTGGGCTGTAGATGGGCAGAGCTTTGGCGCAGGCACAGAGAGGAGCTTGTGAAGGTCCCCTGGGCTGGTGGCTGAAAAAGGCTTTTCTCCTCCTCCTCCAGCTCAACTTTCTCTTCTTGTTCTTTCCTTTCAATTTTACCGCAGCTCCTCCAAGGGAAAGCCCTGCAAGCATGCGAGACGCATCAGGCAGGTGCTGGGACTGCTTCTTCTGGGTCAAGGAATCCCCCGGGGAGCCAGCGGATGCAGGGCTGGGAGGCTTAGGGCACTGCTTAAAAGTTACGAGAGCCCCAAAAGAGCTGACCATGGGAGCCGAGAACTGCCTGGGCTTTGGCGGGGGGTCCCTGCGGCTGAGGGTCCCCTGAAGCGAGCGCGGTGATGGGGACAGGACAAGGGTGTGCGATAGTTAGTGGGCAGCATCATCTCCAGGGAGTAGCATCCCCACGTCCAGTGGCTGTATGAGAGATGAAGCTTTCTGGGAGACGCTTTCCCACCTTTTAATGTCCAGAGGCTGGTATTTATGTAGAAACCTGGGTTACGCTGATGCTGTCCGGAACGCCTGCGTTGCGTGAGCCATGCTGAGCAGCCTCACCGTGCAGCAGTTGCCTGCGCAGGGGCTTGGACCGACCCGATTTCCACTGCCAGTTTGGAAAACTGTGGTGTAAGAAAAATCTGATGACACCAGCATTATGTTCCTCCTGTAAAGACTGGCTTGCACCGTGTCCAAAATGAAATGAAATACAGTGCTGCAGTGGCACTGTTTGACCTTTCCCATTTTCTGGGTATTGAGTTTTATTTGAATTTCAACCTTTCCCCCGCTGTTTCTTGGCTCTCTTCTCAGCAAGCTGACAGATATTTGCTCTGCACGGAAATCCACCCCACCTCAGGTGCTCGCTGCTGCCATTGAACTGAACAGGAGCTGCTGCCTTCGCTTCACATCTGTTCCCGATCCTGCCGCAGACGAGGGTCTTGCCGAGGGCGGCATCCCACCCGTTCGGAGGAGTTCTGGATGCTGCAAACCTCCCTGCTATTGGCTTTTTCACCTGGAATTCACACTGGATTCTTGTCACGCGATTAGCACGAATGTATGGCGCTCTCCCTGCAAGATGACCTGCTCACCTACCAGAGACAAAAATGTTCCGTTTCCTGTGTCTGCAGCGTTTTCTCCAGGCTGTGCTGCTGTAGAGCAAGATGTATTTTTTAACCGCGTCCGCCGATTTTCCTAACAGACAGTCAGACCAAGCTGGTTGACTGCAAATGCCGTTCCTTCAGTTTTGGCAGATTTTACAAAGTCCAATCAGCCTCCAGGCACATAAACGATGAGCTTAGCTTCTTCTCTGTAAGGTTAAGACTGAAACTGGGACAACTTACAGCAACATTTCCTGCTGGGGAGAGTGGCGCTGCTTTTACACCCATTCAGTACTTCTTGGACTTCAGGGAGTTTACTCCCGATTTATTCCATGCTGTGTGAGGTCAGAGTCAGGCCGCTAAAGGAAGATAAATATCTTTAAAAATGTTTGCTCCCTGCTTTGATGAAAGGAATGTAATGGCTAAAAATAAATCTAAAGTGGAAAAAATAAGACTGTTTTTGGAGAGGTGGGAAGGACACAACAAAGCCAAGGACAAAGTCATTGTCGGCCAGCAAAGGAAAGCAAGGTGCAGAGACAGTGATGCCTGTGGCGAGAAAAATGGTGATTTGACAGATGAAAAGCAGGAATTTGCGGTTGCCCACGGTTTGTGGAGTGGGTACAGTCGCAGATTCCCAGGGTTTCTGGCTGAAAGTTGCCCATTGCAGATCTTTGCCAGGGGCTGACTTCTCCTAAAAACCTCCAATGTGCTGTGCCTGGGGATTTGCCTGGCACGTGCGTAGCTGATTTTGGAACCATCCATCCATCCATCATCTCGCTTTAGGGTAACTACGATCAGCATCCTGCAGCCTTCTGGCCCTGGCCGCTCTCCCGTTATTGCTTTCCATCAAGTGGATGGCAAATCCTTATTTTAGGTGGCTAATTCAACCGCGCTGATTTATAGCCGGCGCTGCTCACGTGCAAACCTAGACAGGGAAAATACTCTCAGCCAGTGCTTGCCAGGCTGGCTGGGGTCTGCAACTCGTGGGTGACCTGGTGTGCAACTCGGGAGCGCGCAGCAGCCCCACGGCCTCAGCAGGGTTTCTACCAGTGCAGCTCCGCTGCGTTGCTGCCATAGCGTTCTGGGCCACGATAGCTGTCCCTGCTCAGGATCCGCTCTCCCATGAGGTGTTTATGTTTGTATTTAGTGATGGTTTTAGCACTCACCAAGTGGCGGCCTGCTTCTCCTGAGCCGGGAGCATTTTGGGATAGCTGGGATCGTCCTGCCAGTGCTGCTTTTATCGCCTTGGGAGAATCCATAGCACGTCTCTCCCCAAACTGTGGTTATTAACAGTGCAAAAATACTGCCTGCGCGGGCAAAACAGAATGGAGAGGGAAATCCTCTCTGATGGTTAAAATGTTGGGTTGGATGTTAGCACTGAAGCGTATCCTCATAAAAGGCACAACCTTTAAAAAACACCTGGACAAGAAGTGCAGCACAAAAGATCCCCCTCTCCACGGGAGCGGCGTAATGGATTTCTTAGGCAGGAATGGCATTAAGCGTAACCTAGTAAATCCTGTCATATAAGTAGAAAAGACCACTGCATTCCTGGCTTTCCTGTGTGAATGCAAAACCATCATCTTTTTCACAAGAAAAATGGCTGGGGACCCTGTTTGCTATCTCTGAGTGGAGAAAAGGAAGACGAAACGCCTTGCTGATTCCTAAAACTGTCATTTTAAAGCCTCTGAGGGGTGAGGAACGTCGGTTCTGCCAACCCGCAGGAATTTGCGCTCCTGGATCCCCTGAGGGGGTTGGAAAATCTGCTCTCCACAGCGACTGAGCCGGAAACGTTTGGGAAATTCAATTAATACTTGCACAGATAGATGTTCCCAAGTATTTACACAGTACACCTATCTCGGTGGTATGTAAACACTGCAGGGTTTAGCAGCATGATTACAGCTGCCCTACCAAGGGCAGTCATTCCCTTTACTATTTTCCTATAGGTTTAGTCCAGGCTGTTGAATCTGAGCCCATCTTCTGCGAGATTTCATTTGAAATTCAGAGTACGGTCCTGCTCTGCAGGACCAGATAGGTGTGGGACAAAATTTCAGGAGTAGAAAAAAACCCCACATTTTTTTTAAAAATACATGTTTTTAAATTTACTATTGGGCAGTGTTTTGTGCTGAGAATTAATTTTTATTATAGCCGATTTATAACCCCATGAAATGGGCTTTGGTCTCGGAAAAAAATGCATACACTGCAAATACCAGAGGTGTGCTATCCAGTTTCCATACAGCCCTCCAGTGTTCACATACAGCATATTTGTAGGGGTGTCACAGCTGGCTTTCTCCTGGCCATATTTTGCTGGGGAACTAGGAATCTTGGCAATTCTGAATTTTGTTGCTCTTCCAAAAGCAGAGTCGACACCGTTACTGTGGGTGAAAGGTTTCTCCATAAGAGCTCCATCTCCTAAGTTGGTCTGCGAATGCAAGGCTGGACAAGAGCTGTCGTTCTCTGCCTTCCAGAAATAGCGTTTCCCTGGGTGGTTGCTCGGGGCCCTGCTTCTGCATTTTCCGCACATCTGCGGCGGCGTCCAGGTCAGCTCAGCACGCGAGGATCAGGAAGAGCATGGTCTAATGGAGGCGGTCAGGAGAGCAGGCTCGTCGCGTGGTTGCGGTGAAGCTTTGCAAGTCTTCTTGCAAGGGAATTCAGTGTTAAAGTCAGAGTGAGCCATCTCTCAGAGCCCTGCAGGTGTATAAATACATCCTTAGATAAAAATATATGGACCGGCTCACCTCTGGGTCACAGGAGAGTTCATTTCAAAAGTAAGAGACCCAGCTGCAGCGGACGCGTGTCTTTTAAGCAAGACTGCAATTCCTGCAAGGCGTCCTGGCACCGATGCGATTCGGTGACCTGATGAATAACCGTAGTGACTTGGGAGCAACAGGAGCGGGTCCCTGGGGGCAGCAGGGCAGGAGGCGGGGGTACCCAAGCGCCACAGCTGCCTCCACCCTGCAGTTTTTCCATGGGTCGCAGGAGACGGCTGTCCAGGCACCTCCTGGATTTCAGTTTGCTGGGGAGTAAAGAGCGGCTTTGAGAGGCAACCCAGGCTCAAAGGCTGCACTTGGGACAAGATGAAGGCAGCTGCCTTTGATAACTTCCATCCTCTGCTGTCAGGGCCTGAGCTTCAGCGCTGCAATGTGCTCAGTTAGCAATGCGCGCCCCTCCGGGACACAGAACACAGGCAGCTGTTTTTACCCTTATCCCTAGAGACGATGAAGAAGAATAGGTGGAAGAAGGTAGAGGAGAAACATGCCTATTCCCCACGCAGTAGTTTGGCAGAGAAAGGACACGCTTCGGCTGCAGAGGCCGTGCGCTCACAGCTGCTGGTCGTAAAGGATTTTACAAGTGATAAGCAACGAAATTGCTCGTTGCCTGTGGAGTGGAGCGTGTTTGCAGGAGGCGCAGGGTAGACGCACATGGTAACACCTGCAGAAGGATCTGCATAAGGCAGCTTTATAGCGTGAGGCTGTGCTCCATCTGCAGGATAAACCCAGGCAATTTCATGAGTTACCAGTTCAGGAGGTGGGTAGCCGTGCTTGTCCCTGCCCTGCAGAAAAGCGGCGGCTGAGCTCCCCCAGCACCAACCCTTTGCTGCTAGGAAACGCTTTAGATAGAGCGCTCTCGTCACTCACAACCCATCAGTCCCTTTTTTTCACCCCTTTTGGAGAAAAAAACCCACAAAACAAACCCAAAACCCTGGAAAATTTCCATTTGCAGAGGCCACAGCTTGGCTCTGTGGGAGATGCTGTTTGCAGGCCTGGTCTGAAAAAGAAGTGGCTTATTTAGGCTGCAGATGGAGCTTTTGATCATTGGAAATCACTTAGGCCCAGCTCCATAGTCTCTACGTGGGGATGGGGGTATGTGCGGGGCCTCACCTTTAGTGTAAAAGCTAAACAGTACGAACATGAAGGGTTTAACACAGCTACATCCAGTAGCTCAGTACATTTCACGTTCTGTACCACGTGTTATTTGCTCACACTCACGGTGTTGCTGGCCCTTGCTTCTAATAAGTTGTGACCTGCTTCCAACCTTCCAAGGCTGGTTTCAAGATTACGAGGTCTCATGTGTCTTATAAATTTAGGGTTCTTCTCCTCTACCTCCTCCTGGTTTGCTTTTTTTCTCTTTTAATTTAAGAAGCACTTTGCTGTCATTTTGAAGTTCTCTCTGCAACCCTATACATTAAAAACTGAAGTCCTGGATTTTAAGTAGTAATTACTAGAAGTTAATTATTGTGTATTCCTGTGATTCGAAGCACCTGGACTTAGGGAGAAGCACTAATAGCATGGGAGAAGCACTGATAGCACGGGACACGCAGTAACACAGCGAGAGCTGCCGGTGCTGCCTTTCTATACATTCCGGTGTCTGAGCCTTCCTCTCCCTTTTCCAGTGGAAACTTAACCTTCAGCTTCTGAACTCTGCAGATTGTTTTGCTGTTGGGACACTGCCACGTTCTTGAAAGTCTGTCCTCTCCTTCCCCCCCCTCCATCCCCCAAATCAGCCTCAGGTTTGATGGCAGATTAACACAGGTGGTGGCAGTGAAGGTGGGATTAGGATCAAATTTTTCTTTCCCTGTTGGGCAGCTTCTTGCATGGTCCCAAGGCACCGACACTTGCTGTAATTCTGGCTGGAGTCAGAGGTGCTGGCTCTGTCCCGCTTTTCTTCAGCCCACAACTGAAAAGCCAAGCATAGCTCTGCACTTCTTGCATCCTGGTCTGTTGTTGGGGTCAGCATATGGATGCACGCGCTTCCACGGCATGCTCTGGGAGGACTGTCGTAGCTTTTAGCAAAAGATGCGATGAAGACACCCACCCCTCTTAGCCAGGGTTTGCAGAAGTGTGTGTAAGAGCCCCTTGCACCTTGCTTGCGTGGTGCGCGAGGGGCTCCGGGAGCTGCTCTGATGTTGCTTAGGCTCCCAGAGCAAAGCAGATACGGTGGTGGAAGAAGTCATCCGTATCAAGAATAGACAGGGAGCACTGCTGAAAAACAAGTCCTGAAATGACTCTTAGGAGTAGGTGCCCCGAGGCAGGAGAGCAGCCAGGCTCAGCAGTGCTCTGCAAGAGGTACCAGCCCTTCCTTGGGTGCTGCCCTTGCTTTCCTCCCCACCGAGAGCCCTGCTGCTCCCCCGGCTGGGGGTGGCCTGGAGCTCCCCAGGTGGGCAATGAGAGCCTGGGGGGCAGCTGAAAGAGATTAGTGGGGTGGGAGGATCCAGCCCAGCCTGGCTTCCCCACCTGGCAGCAGGCTTGAAACTACCCCTAAGTGCTGTTTCTTCTCTCTGGGGCTGGGGTGAGTTTTTGGGGAAGATGCTGCTTGGATTTACTTGGGCAGGAGCTGCCTGGAGCTGGGGTTTTATTTCTCATTTAATAGCTTGCTAGGGATAGCGAGGGAGTTGGAGGACAGGTTGTAAACCTCCCCTTCTTGCGGGGCTGTGTGGTTGTCCTGACCTCCTGGATTTTGGGCTGTAAGGTGCTATGTTTGGGCTGATGCCTTGGAAATTTTGCTACTTCTCCTGGGACCTGGCTGGAGCCCTGGGCATCTTTCAGTGTTGTCCTTTCCTTCCTGAGCAGCAGCCTCTGAGCTCAGCAGGTTAGTGAGGTGTCTCTCTCCTCTGTGTCCCTGGATTGCCTTTATTTGATTTTAATGGTTTGTGATTTACTGGTGTGGGTGGGTGGGAGCCTGAGCTGTGGTTTGGTTTAGCTCCCTCTTGGTTCAGTTAAGCTACTGTGCTGCCTGCTCTGAGTTAGGAGAGATTATTGCTGTCTCGGATGCAAAGCTCGTCTTGTTCCTTCTCTCTCTTGTTTTGAGCAATATTTGGTGCCAGTCTTTCAGCCCTGGGGCTGTGAAGTCTCAGAATATAGAAACTGTTCCAGTTTCAGAGGGATATTCCCTAGTAGCAAAATAGCTCTCAGTTTTCCTCTCTGTTTCTCCCAGACCCTCATCCCTCTTGGTCCTGTGCTCTTCAGTGTCATCAAAAGGTAGGTCTGTGTGTTATTTCTTACAAGCCCCCCCCCTTTTTTTATAGCTTTCAAATGTCAGTAGGTGGAAGTACCAAGCGTCTTGCTTTTATTGTGCTCGATGTTGCCACCATCCTCTTTTGTTCCCCTCCTCGTGAACCTGTAAGCTTGACTGAGGGCAGTGCCCCACTGCGACCTTAAAGAATTATTTTACGTCGCTGGTGTGCACCACGATACCCTCTGCTTCTCTGCTCTCACTTGGAGAGCACCAACATTTTTCCACTAAAAATTGTCTTTTGTGTGTCGCAATAAGAAAGCAAGCGCAAACCCTTACTGCCCTTTGTGAAGAGGAGGAGTTTTGTTTGATGCCTTCCCTCCCCACTGCTGTGTCTCCTGTGGGGAGCTGGAGTGACCCCATCCCAGGCTCTGCCGCTGTGACCTGCTCTGCATCAGCCTTCTTTGATCCTCAGTTTCCACATCTGGAAAATGGGAACAAAAAGGCTTTTTGTTCTCTCTCTAGTAAAGTCACTGTGAACTGTGGATGAAAAGCAGCTGGGTCTGATCCAAAAATCTTTGGAAGCTATCTGACAGACTTCCACGGATTTAATGGTCTCTGGAGTAGATGCTGTGATGCTTGCCTTGCTTTTGTTTAAAAGTCTCTCTTGCCTTCCCTACCCGGCTGAGTGTCTTCTCACCGCTGCTGCGATTGCTTGGGAGCATCAGCACCACGCACCTCGCAGACAATTGAGCCATGACCCACCTCGGGCGGTGTGCTAGACAGATGCCTTCACCTCTTTGGTCTGATTAAAGAAGAAATTGCCACGTGCCTTTCCAGATGGGATGGTTGTCAGAACGTCCTGAGTCTTGACTTCCTGTTCCAACGTGAATCTTTCCAGTGCTTCATATAAAGGAAAGAAAAATGAAGGAAAGGGTGGGGGGACAGGACTAAACCCCAAAACCATGCTTGTTTATGAGTTTACATATGTCCGTGTTTAAGCCTTGGCAAGAGGGTGTGGGGCTCTGCAGCTGCATGAAACTCAGGTCCTGATTCACTGGGTATCTCCTATGAAGTATCGATCATTATGATTGCATTAAGTCTGAAAAATAGGCATGGAGCTGCAGAGTTGTCCCCGAGTAAAATTCATCCTGCCTGACTGGAAGCAGACTATTAAATACCTGGAAATCTTTAAAGTTGCTTTAAGTGTCTGCGGGGCCTAAATGTTTCTAGGATTAGATAGCAGCTGAGCTGTGACTTCTGAGAGCCTCTCTGGAGACTTAGTCACAGGGCTTGCCTTCGCTACTTCAGTATTTGAAAAGCTCTGAAAGCATGATTTAGGGGTCCTGGCATTTACGGTTGTGCTCTTAAACCTCTGCAGCAAGTGCTTATATCCATACTTGGGTATATTTTTCTAGAAAAAGCTATTTCCTCAGGAGTTACTATCCATTAAGCACCTGCAGAAGATGTTTCCTGTTCTTCAGGGGTTGCCTCTGAGAGGAGGAGGCAGGCGGGCACTGGCTTCGGGGTTAGCAGTTGGGCAGCACTGACACCGCAGACACCTCTAACGGGGAGCTGCTGCTTTTCATGGGAGCCGTGGCAAGGGGAAGCATGAACTCTGCCGCAACCCGTGTGCGTCTGAACTCTCTGTGGTATGGTTGTCCTCTGAAGGTGCCTTCTGAAGACAGGAATGATGGGTTTGTTTTGTTGTGGTTTT